>QEOT01123642.1:0-51380 GCA_003123785.1 Pterocarya stenoptera
TTTGGAAACAGAGTTTCAGCTTTTGAAAGAAGATAGGGATCATTTGCACCAAATGGTCTCGGAGTCATCTAGAAAACTTGCACTGGTTGCTGACCAGAAGGAAAACGTTTTGAAGGATTTGAACACTGAAGTACAAAGAAGGAAAAATCTGGAAGAAGAGATTAAACAGTTTAGTGCTGCCTTTGCCTCTCGGCAGAGATCAGTAGTGTCTTTCCAGAATGATGTTAAGTCTAAATGTGAGAAGTTGAGAGCTCAATATTTAGTCTCTGTACCCAAATCTCTTGGGTGTTAAAAGTTCACCAGCACTTGCTTGTTTAGTGCACGGAACGGAAGCTAACAATTTGAGTGCCAGTTGTTTCTTAACTCTTATGAACTTCATGATTCATTTATTTAAATGGATTTATTTGACCTGATATAGACTTTGTTTTCATATTGTATGTTACTCATTTTTAAAGCTATTAGTGACGTCTTACTTCTTGATATTACTGTTATAAAAGAGAAATAAGATTTATTGTCCGGGTTTCGTTTGGATGGTAAAAGTGTTTCATTTCATCTTATCTTATTATTATAATTTTTTCAAATTTCTATACAAAATATAATAAACATTTTAACTTTTTCAAATTTTAAAACAATAATAATATTAAAAAAGATTATTTTAATAATATTTTATTAAACTTTTAACTTTTATATTCATTTATTTTATCTCAACTTACTATCTAAACGACACCTAAAATTGTAGGATTTATATAAAAATTTATTATTTTTTAATTATAGACTTTTTTTTTTTTTGAAAAGGGAATATACAAGTCTTGCGCATTTTAAAATTGTATCTAGCATTATTTTTATTAAAATTGTTAGGGCAATTGTACGTAAATGCACCATGGAACCCAGCGATTTAGCACAAACTTACAAAACTACGGAGATATAATATAACTGGATAGAGAAAAAATCTTACATGTAGATAGGGACTAATATTTGTATAATTTTATGAAAATAGTATTAAAGGCATTAATAGCTTTTTAAATTTCTTAAATGGTAAATATTCAACGATGGGCCAAGGGCTTTGATAATTGATAGTGTCAATTTGTTGGCATGCTTGAAGGCTGACTCAAACTCAACCCTTTGCCTTCTATACTAAGCTGAGCCTTGGGAGCCAACTTGATAGAACTTTGTGCAGGAAATTTCAGTCTCTATGTGATACCATTATTATCTATCGATTCTTTAGTTTTTTTATTTTGAGAGTTTAGAATTAATCTAATAATTAATGGATAATGTCGTATAAACGCAATAGAATAAAAATCAAATGAAAGTGTTGTACTGTTTCAAAAAAAAATGAAACTGTTGTACATAACGGTCGTTTTTTTTTTTTTTTAGGTCTTGTTCAGCTAGACCTGATTTGTTCTTTATTCTTTCTAAAAACTAAAATGGGCTTCGATATTCAGATTAAATTTCCTTTAAGAATAACTGGGCTCAGCCCATGCCTATGTTATGGACTAATCTCAAAAAGATTTAGCCTCGAGCCCATCAACGAATTTGAGAATAGAGTTTATAAGGGTCTGGATCTCCAAACGGACCCCACTCCGTTCCTGCCAGCTTTCTGCCCTATCGTGCCGAGACTGCGTTTCTGCCCTACCGTGAACCCCAAGAAACCGGAAGTCCTTGCCATGTCTAAACTCTCCCATCTCTGTTCTTCTAACTGAGGGCAAGAATCACTCGCGCACTCTAAAGCGATATGCGGGATGGGCCGCCTGGTTTCCCACAAGAGATCGGGGGAGGCTACAGTGGAGAAAACTATTACTGGTATTTGCCATTCGCCTTCTGATATGCTTGTTGTTGAACCTGAATATTGCCCCCAGGCTGCTGTGGATTGGTATGTGTTGGGTGAAGATAGGGGCCACAGCAGTAGTATCCCAGATGTGAAAGAAAAGGCAAGAAGGCATCTTGCTGCATTGGGGTGGGTGTTTTGGTATGGACAGAAGGGAGCAAGGCGTGAGTTACGCTATACTTCACCCAAGGGAAGATGTTTTTATTCTCTTCGGACGGCATGCAAAGCCTGTATTGATCAAGGAGTCTCAGAGAGTGTTGGTTCTAATTCTGTTTCCAACACCGAGCTTGTAATTTCTGATCAAGAAGTTTCAGGGAATGTTGCGTCTACTTCTGTTTCCAAGACAGAGTGTATTGCTTCACAATCTGTTTCTGAAACCGGGGATGTTGCTTCTACTTCTGTTTGCGTCAGTATTGGTTCTAATTCTCTATCTTTTACTGAGAAGGTTGCTTTTAGTTCTGTTTGCGAAAGGGTTGCTTCTGGCCCTGGTTGCGAAACTTTTGCTTGTAATGGTAAGCCTGCGGAAGATTTAAATTTCGGTGATGATTTTAAGGGTGACTTAGCTGGTCACCCGAAGAGGAAAAAAGGGGAGGAACTACCAGATTCGAAGAAGAAAAGGGAACATTCAACCATTTGTCAGTCAAACAATGTGATCGGATCAAGAAAAAGAGCACGGGATGCCGTAATTCCTAGTTTCTCAAACCACAAACGTCGATCGATTTTGTCTTGGTTGATAGACAACGATGTGGTCTTGCCTAGGACAAGAGTTTGCTACCGTGGTGGTAAAATGAAAGCGGGACACATAACTCGTGATGGGATCGAGTGCGATTGTTGCTGTGAGGTGTTTACTCTCACTGGTTTTGAAGTTCATGCGGGTAGTTCAAATCACAGACCGGCTGCTAATATTCTACTCGAAGATGGGAGGTCTTTGCAAGATTGTAAAAATCAAGTGATTAAGAGTAATCAGAATAAAAGCTTCACAACAACGCTACAAGAGAATGATGCTGTATGCTCTGTTTGTCACTATGGGGGTGAGTTAGTTTTATGTGACCGGTGTCCATCATCATTTCACAAGTGCTGCCTTGGCTTGAAGGATGTTCCAAATGGTGATTGGTTTTGTCCATCATGTACTTGTGGAATTTGCGGTTATAGCAGGTTCGAAGAAGACGGTGGAGATTGTATGGACAATAGTTTCATTACTTGCAAGCAATGTGAGCATAGATTTCATATGGGGTGCCTAAGGAGTAAACAGTTTGTCAATGAAAATCATTGGTTTTGTGGCAGAAAGTGTGAATATATTTTTTTGAGCCTGTCTAAGCTTCTGGGAAAATCAATTCTCGTGGGTGTTTATAATTTGACTTGGACATTATTGAAGTCCGCATATTCTGAAAGCTGTAATCTTGAAGCTGCTGACATTGAGGCTCGGACACAGAATGACGGCAAGCTCAGTGCTGCTCTGAATCTGATGCACGAGTGTTTTGAGCCTGTCAAAGAACTTCGTACCAACAGAGACCTTTGTGAAGATGTGATTTTCAGTAGAGGATCAGAGCTTAACAGATTGAACTTCCGAGGGTTCTACACCGTGCTTTTGGAGAGAAACAATGAAGTAATTTGTGTGGCTACTGTAAGGATTCATGGAGAAAAGGTGGCGGAAGTACCCCTTGTTTGCACCAGGTTTCAATACCGTAGACGTGGAATGTGTCGTATATTGATGGATGAGCTTGAAAAGCAACTGATGGCACTAGGAGTGGAGAGATTGACTTTGCCTGCTGCTCCTACTGCGCTGAAGACATGGACAACTTCGTTTGGGTTCTCAAAGATGACAGATTCTGAGAAGTTACAGTTTCTAGACTATACTTTCTTGAACTTCCAAGATACCATCACGTGTCAGAAACTCGTAATAAAGAACCCTACAGCAGAGATTGGAGACCAATTACTTTTGGCTAGTGCTGCGAGCCGTTCGAAATTCAATTCAGAATGTTTGGATGAAGGAGCCAGATTTAGGAAGGTAAGCAGAGGCAAAATTACTGATTATTCTGAGTGCCATGAGAGGGAGAAGATATCGGCCAGAAAGACCCAAAGCACTGATTATTTCAAGTACTACCAGAGGAGGAAGATATCAGCAAGAAAGACCCAAAACACTGATTATTTCAAGTACTACGAAAGGAGGAAGATATCAGCCTTCAAGGGCCAAGCCCAATTCCACGATGTACCTGGGAGAGATCTAGTGTCAACATTTTAATATGGTTCAAATCCTTCCTGATATCTACGAGTTTTTTTACAGAATAAACGAGAAAGAGAACTGGTAAAAATGTTACTTTAGATGTCTATCTAAATATTGTGTGCTAATTAGGTGAAAGTGATTCGAGCTTATTTACCTGTCAATTAAAGTTAACGTCTTTGTTAAATTTCTTTCAGTATAAATTTCTATTTACCTGTCAATCGAGAACAAAAGATTGCAAATACACGAGAGTTTGGAGGTTGGCCTTTGGAAGTTTGGACAATTTACTATATAGTATGTAATCACCGAAGAAAAGAACTTGGTCGATTTAGCAGGGTATAATGGATTGTTAAAACTGGATCTGGTGGAGTTTTTGTACGAAGGAAAGGAAGCTTAGTAACTAGAGCTTCATGGTGCAAAGTGTACGTATTTGATGCAGTTTTTCTGACTTATTTTTCATTACTCAGTATGAAGTATGGGTGGAAGAAGCTTGAGATGAAATTGGAGGAGAAGCAAGCGCTCAAAGAATGTTGTTATCAATTCTTTTTTTTTTTTTGGGGGGGGGGGGNGCTTCAACCTGAACATTGAACACCGGTCAGGTTCTGTTGTTGCAGATTAGTTTTTAGGATATTTATTGTAGTCCTAATATTGTTCTAAGTTCCTTTCGAGGTCGATGCTGTCTAACCACATTATCTTTCTTATTCTGATTGCTTTTCTTATTGAAAAAAGCTACTTTCACCCGGGACGGGGACACCCCGCGTACCCGGGTGAATTAATTAAACGGTGCGTTTGCACCCTTGGTAAAGGTTACGTTTCCAAAATCACTATTCTTCTGAAATGGAACTCCACCGACAATTTCACCTCCAGTTCACCTCACCTCCAGACTCGCACCGCAACGCCCATGGAAGATTGCTACGGCCTATGAATCCCAATCTTCACCTCGGACGAAACACACCTCCAAGCTTTCCAGGCTTGCTACGAAGACGATTCCCCCATGGAGGTACGATGGGTGGCTATAGCCACGGTTGCTTCAAAATCTAAGAGTCAGAGCACATATAAGTGCACAGAGGAGGACGATGAGGACTATAGCCACGTTTGCTTCAAAATCTCCCGAAGAATTTGAGTGGGGTTGTCGCCTGCAAGCTTGTGTTTCACATCTTGATGTTGTTGTTGGAGAGGTGTATACCATATGGAGCTGCGGTTGCCGCAGTTAGAGGAAAAGTACTCTTTGGACTAAAGGAAAAGTGTGTTGATGCTCTTTGGACTAAAGGAAAAGTGCAATATCTAGAGGTAGTACACCTGTACTAAGTTCATCGTCTTGCTGCAAGTCTTTTCATTTGGTTGAGCGAGGAAGCAAGGCCCAGGTGCTCATAGAGTCGGGTATCGTTCCCTAAGTTCCTGGGTGACTATACTTCTGCAAAATGGATGTACCTTGCGTGTCAAGCGAAAAATTGGAATTGATAAGGCGATAGTGTACGCAGACCCATTCTTCTGGATCTTCATTAGTCCTATTTCAGGTGCAAAGCCTCTTCAATAAAGGCCTCTTTCTCTCTTTCTTTTATTTATTTCTCCCCCATTTTTCATTTTGTTGATTGAAAGAGGATAAGCCGCAGTGCTATCCATTGAGTAAAGGGAGGGTTTGATACAGTGATTCAGGCTGGTACTGGTCGCATATTAGGTATGGCCCTTCCGAGTTTTGACAGCTGAAACCGAGGAAAGAAGGTATCTTTCAGGACTTTCAGGCTTTTGGTTTTTGAGTTGGAAAAAAGCTACTTTCACCCGGGATGGGGTTGGACGGTGCAGATGGTGTTTCGACGGCATGGCGGTGCGGGTTCGACGGCACGAAGAACAGATGGTTGATGCACGTTGCTCAGATGGCATAGGAATGAAGAGGATGAAGAAAATTTCAGAGGTGCAGGGATGAGTTTGGCGCTGAAGAGCTTCTAAACTCGAATGTCTTGTTTTTGTTTTTTTGTTTTTTTTAAATAATAATATAAAAATCTCACGGTTCCGCAACCCAACGCCGGGTACCTGTAGTAGAATTATTTCTTATTAGAATTCTGTTGACAGAGACTACCTTAGTCTCACCTCACGCATCACTTTTTAGACATTAATTACAACTTGGTTTATCCAAGCCTTTTCTTCCATTCTGCTATATTTGCTGGGTCTATGTATATCTTCTTTGAATGGCTTAGATGCTCATTTGCATGCCATCGAAGACACCCAACATTTCTGGGTCTATGTTCTAATCTTAAAATTTAGACTTTAAAACTTAAAACTAAAATAAAAATATAACTTGGAAATTAATATTATTCTCAGTGCATCGCCCGGATATGCGATTAGATATGTTATTTCAGTCTGTTCGTGACATCCTTTATGGTCTGAGAGAGATCCAAAAAGTCAGAAGGAGCAGAATGAAAGCACAAGCGTCTTTCTCTGAAAGCGCAAGTGGGTGGTCCTACAAATGTGAACGCTAGTGCTTTTAATGGGTTGATTAGAGCTATCAACTAGACAGCATTGTGATGGAAAATGAGGCCCATATCCCATCCCCATAATGTATTAAAACATGTTATGAAGGCCCACATGAATGGATAATATAATAAAGCCTCCCTCACAGACATGTTGTTATTTAAGATGTTAGGTGCAACAATTTTGATTTTGCGCAATTGTGGGGGCGAGGAGCAGTCAGGACGTTGCCAGTATATCTATATGAATTGGTAGTTTATCCATCGACAAAGAAAATGGACGTGTCAGTTGAAGATGAAGAAGTAAACAAAACAATGATTTTCATTCATAAGAAAGGAAAAATTCTACTGTGTAAAGTAAAGTGATTACGTGGAAAAATTAAATCTTATTATTTAAATAATGAGGATGGTGTCTTCTATACACTGACTTGAGAATATAATAATTCGAAAGAAAAATAATTAGGTTCTTTTTAGCTCAGTCAATTATTTATTTATATGTGAATTTATGTAAAAAAAATCATTCGTAATTATGTAAATATGTATGTATCTACTTATTGTAACTGAAAAAAAGAAGAAACAATCCAGAAACAACGACATTCAATTTGCCACTGTTTCCATCGACTTTTTAGTTATGGGTACCCTTCACGTATATGACAAATATTTTCAGGGACCAGTTAGAGAGGCACTGAGAGACAATTCAGGAAGGTGTGATGACTACAAATAAAGACACATAATATGGATGAGCAGCCGCAGGGCACTGAAATTTGAAGAAATAGGATTAAAAACACAAGCAAGAGCCAACCTTCTAGGTGCAAGCAATCTTCACTAATCATAGATTTTGCCCAGCAGTTATAGACATAACCTAGAGAATGTGAGATTTTGATAATGAGATAAGATAAGATAAGATGAGATTGGTTTGAAATAAAAGTTGAATAAAATTTTGTTAAAATATTTTTTAATATTATTATTATTTTAGGATTTGAAAAAGTTAAATTGTTTATTATATTTTATGTTAAAATTTATAAAAATAGTAATAATGAGATGAAATGAGCTGAGATGCACACTCTCTCAATAAATGCCCTAATCTTACTCTAGTTTTCAGTCCAAACTGATGGGTATGCCGTATGCCTTGTCTACTATCCCATATAAAGTCAGCGGCACTTCATCATTTAGTCTTCCTACTGCTTGAACTTGCAAACCTACTTTAATGGCTTCCACACCACCACCCAAACCATCAAAACAGCTTGGAGAATTTTTACTGGAGCAACAAGAACCTTTCATCCTAGACGAGTATCTTTTAGAACGAGGGTGCCTGAAGAACAGCTCAAATTCAAGAAGTAACCTTAGCAGCTGCTGCGGCAATTCAACGAAGTTACTAAAGAGGTCGGCCAGTTGTGGCTTAAACAAGATCAGAAATGATGTTCCACGCTGCTCCAAAATACTGGGATGTGTATGTAAGAAGTTTGTTTCAATTAAAGAGGACCAGAGAAGGAAGAGTTCTGAATATAGAGATGAAGAATATAGTGCCCCAGCAATGGAGATGGTTGACAAAGAAGTTGCGGAATCGGATGGTTTTTCCTCAGCTAGCAGCACGACAGTGTTCAACTCATGCTCCGAGAGTGATAAGGAGGAAATATCAACTTCATCATGTAAAGATCAGACCTTCTTAGATGCAGAAGCTTTCCAAGCTATGAAAGTCTGCAATGTAAGAGAGAGAGGTGGAAGCACTCTTTTTCCAATTACCCAGTTTCTTGAACTTTTTACTTTCAATACAATGATTTCATTAGGTTACTCACAAAGTTTACAGGATGCAACAGATTGAAAAGCTTCGGCGGGGATGCAATGAAGACAGTAAGCAACTGAGCCCTGTGTCAGTACTAGAAGAAATATCCTCCCCTGAAGGTCTCCCTCTTTTATAACCGTCTCTGTGTCAGCTAGAAACTTCAGTACTGTATGCTTGTGATATTTTTCGTGTTCTCTTACTTTTTGTTAACTAACTCTTTAAAACAAAAACAGAGCAACAAAATGGCAGGATAAGACAAGAAGAGAATCCAACAGCCTGTCCCAAGAAAGGTTTACAAGACTACACACTATCATCAGCAGCTCTTCCAAGGGAATTGCTCTTTCACTTGGCAACAGAGAAGCCAATTCATACGGGAGTTGCAGAGTTGCATAGGCTTGGAGAGTCTAACCCTTCCCCACAGTACTTGAAATCGAAAATGCTATTAATGCAAACAAAGCAGCTTCTGTTTGATTGTGTGAGGGAGGCGATGGAGACCCATGTGAGGAAGGAGAGAGAGAAGCAGCATCACAAAGAATTGCTGGGGCCTGAAGAGCTTGGGAGGCTCATCTGTGAAAGAACGAGGTTATGGGGTAAACAGGCTGGAGATGAAACAAACACAAATTATTTCTTGGATTTGGACTTCTCGGATTCCGTGAAAGAATGGCGTACTTTGGAACAGCAGAAGAGGGAAATTGCGTTGGAGATTGGAGATGCCATTTTGGAAGAGATGCAGACTGAAATTGTCATAGAAATGAATGATTTCCCGGCAGCAACAGCATTTTGACCTCATTCCACATTTCACTGCTTACGCTTGATTACCTGCCCATCCTTCTATGTTATCTCTGACAAATTTGCCAGTCATTCTGAGCCAGGACAAAAGAAGACGCATATTCCTTGTAGTAGCCACCTTTTCCAGGAGCAGAATTTATACTTCTTTTTACTTGCAAATTCAACATAAGCACCCCCGGTATAAATGATAAAACAGGCTGCAAATGTGTGCACGGAGAAACATGCACCACGAACATTAACCACCAAGCATGCGTGTTGTGGCTAAGCATTCTAAAGGCTCAATTCATAGGTGTTTAATCAGTGGGCGTTGATACATTAACCACCAACAGTGACTTCATCACAAAGGCATTAACTTATATACTTTCTCTCGCTCTCAAATCCTCCCCACAATTATATAGTTACTCATGAGCAAAAGCACCTATTTTGGTTGTGATACAAGAAATACGTGAAGGGTATTTTTAATTAATAATCTTTTTTAATTAGGTATTGAAATAAAGAATTAATGTTGGATATTTTGTCAAATTAAAAGAGAAAAAACCAAGACTGCAGTTATATAACGTCCTGCTCTTCCACGATTAAGAATAAAGTCAATTTTAGAATTTCTCAAGAGCTCGAGTGTTACTACTAAATCTGACATAAAGATATACTTATTTATTTTTATTCTAAAGGAATCGTCAAGTATAAAAGTTCCTTATAATAAATAGAATTGTTTTGTATTAAAATACTAAAATCATAAATCAGAGTACGCGGAAGCATTTATTAAAATTTCTCAAAGTCTATGCCATAAAAATCATGATTTAAAATCTATGTACATGATATAGGCCACTGTCATGTCCCCTGGACTAAGTCTCGTCCTATAACTCTATCTTCATAAATATTCTAACATAAGGTAGTTAAAAATCTAAAATAACTAAAATGAGTCAATAACTCAGTAAGAAACCCATCATAATATAAACATACTTAACATAAATGTGCCACATCTTAAAAACATAAACATACTTCAGTAGTGTATGCTTATGATATTTTCGTGTCCTCTTACTTTTTGTTAACTAGCTATTTCAAACAAAAACAGAGCAACAAAAGGCCAGGATAAGACAAGAAGAGAATCCAATAGCCTATCCCAAGAAAGGTTTACAAGACTACAAACTATCATCAGCAGCTCTTCCAAGGGAATTGCCCTTTCGCTTGGCAACATAGAAGCCAATTCATACAGGAGTTGCAAAGGCTTGGAGAGTCTAATCCTTCCCCCACGGTACTTGAAATCGAAAATGGTATTGCAGCAAACAAAGCAGCTTCTGTTTGATTGTGTGAGGGAGGCGATGGAGACCCATGGGAGGAAGGAGTGAGAGAAGCAGCATCACAAAGAATTGTTGGGGCATGAGATGCACAATATATATATAATTATAATATTCGGAATGAAATATAATCATGAATTATGATAAATGATGTGCTTGCAAATATGCATGATACGTAAATGTTGACTTCCAAAGAACTGGCTTTAGTAAAAATATATAACTAGTTAACGTATGGTAATATATTAATTTATGATCAAACTATTTGTTTTGTAATGTTGCTTCTTAAAATTTTCAATACAAAATCAATCCCAACGCGATGGAGGGAGGACGGTGGCCTTGCCATGTTTCATAGTAGGGGAGACCAGGCTACGAGATGATGAAGGTAAAAAAAAGGAGCTAAAAATAAAAAAATCTAGACTTGAAGAGATAGGTGCATGTACAGGCAGACTCTATTTATAGAATGGTATGGGTTATATGAATTTATAGGAATTTTAAAGTGAAGAGGATGCAAAAGCCCACAAGTTTTACTAAGCCAAGCTATTTTGAAGTTGAGGATCGCTTCCCAGCGGTCAGGCTATAAATCCCACAAAAGCAACACTCTATTCAACTAACTCCACGTAAGAAAAGATAGAAATCCACTCCACCACAGAGAATCAAGGTCGTATGTATGCTAGCCTTTTCCCTTCTCATTTGCACCGCCCCTTTCTTCCTCGCTGCATCCCTTTGCACCGCCCTCAATCCGACGCCGACACCGACGCAGCTCAGAAAGTGCCCTACGCTGATTTTCACATTTATAAAATCTGATATCTCTTGTGCATTTGTTTTTTCTCCCAGAAATGCACTGTTAGCAGTTGTATTCCTGTAACTCTCTTTCTCCGAGGTTTGATCTCTTTTAATTTGCATGTCAAATTCTATCTACTTTCGCTAAGCTTTCCTGCATTTTCATTCAGCTTTCTTTCCCATCATACAAACATACAATTCTCTATCTCCTATCAATCTAATATCTTTGGAAACGGAATAAACAGAGTAAATTAACTTTTTTGGTCCATTTTCATGGCTTCCCAGCCACAGATTCTATCAACTTTAATTCGACTTTTTTTTTCAATGCAAAGGTGAAGTTATGGGTTTGAGTTAATCTTGAGAACTTCAATTTGATTTTTTTTCAATGCAAAGGGGAAGTTATGGGTTTGAGTTCAAATCAATCTTGAGAACCCTACAATTACTTCATCAGTTTTTGTAGCCGAAAAGTTTTCTTATTCTTTGTTCATCAATGGTATGCTTGTTCTATTTTCAATGGGCTGAAATCAGCTTTGAGGGGCAAGGGGATTCAATCGGGAAGAAGAAGTCTTAGGTCTCACTTTGTGCTTTTCCTTTTATGAAGTAGTGCTGGTTCAGGATAAGTGTGGTAGAAGTTTTAGGTGTTACTATGTGATTGGGAGGCTGTTATTAGGCTCATAGCAGCCGAACCAGTCCTAGGGATTTCTCTTTGAAGTTGGGTTCGAAAAAACACACACACTCACTCTCTCTCTCTCTCTCTCTCAAGTTTAATTTTCCGTGTCTCATAAACAAAATCACATTCTACCCCACAAATTCATATATTGTATATTAGACCTCATTGATTTAATTTGTTTGTTGTTTACAGTTGAATTACCGTTGAGATTTTCACAATGCCAGCTTCTCTTCTTCTAATTTTGTACATTTTTTTTAATCTAAATGTTGATATTTTATTTATTCATGTTTTTCTTGAGTAGTTGAAAATATCAACCTAGGTCAAGTGGATTTTCATTTCATCAATTATTGATCCATTATGTCACAAAAAGTATTTAAAAGGATTAGCCATTTTATCTATTATAAAATCTATATGTTGAATACAAAAATTGTTAAGTAATTTTGCATCTTAGAATTCAAAAATGCAAAAATAAAGCTTAATAGTACAATAAAAAATTTAAATTAAAAATGTCTCGTTTTAATTCCACCTCTAACACCTCAATGATCAGTCAATCTACGTTGAGCCGCCCTGAAAACAATTACACATCAAACATTGAAAGAAAAAGACAACAATAAAAAAGAACCCAATGTGACCGCTATGTCAAATTCAATATTTTTTTAAAAAAAATTTTAATTCATATTTTTTAATCATTTAAAATTATTTTTAAAAAATATAAAAAAAATATCAATACATAAATAATTACTTCTTTAACTATTCAAAAAAAATTAATTCACGAGATGTCAAAATAAATGGACAAAATAAGTGGGTAAAATAATATTTTTCAATGAAAAATGGCCATAAAAGGAAAGATAAAACGCACTTTCTAACCTCAGAGTAGTATATTCCTTCCAAATAGTCAATGCATCAGCCCCTCCGAGGGACATAAGCGCAGTGGTGGAACCAACTATTAGTAAGGGGGCCAACTTGTCTAGCACATGACACATTTATGTAAAATGAGAAGGGATTAAAAAAATTTTAAAAACATAATTATATATAAAATTAGATTTTAATAATTTTTTACATACACAATGAAATAAAATTCTAAAAGCACAACTTAATATATATTTCAGATTTCTAATAATAATGTTTCATGGAATAATATTCATCTTTTTTATTTTTATAATTAAATATTTAGAATTTATTTTCTTCATAGAAACTATCAAATAATTTTTTAGAATGTCATCTTTCATTTTAGTATATAAGCTAGTTTATCAAGTTTCATGTAAAATTTAGATATTTTCGTGTCACATTAAACATATAATAATATAATTGAGAACTTAAATAAAAATTTTCTTAGTCAATGAAGTCTAGAAGATAAAATTTTTCCCCTAAACTTAGTTTTAATTTAATTTTAGTGAGGCCACATCTTTAAAACTAGATAATATATAGAAATTATACAAAATGTTGGGACTATAGGAAAAAAATTGGAGAGAGATATTTCTAAATATATTGAAATTTTAGAGAGTATATAGGGATTATAAAGTTTTTGGAGGCGTCATTTTCTATACGAAAAAAGTTAAAGTCATTGAGAGTTGGGTCCCAATAACTTTTATTTATTTATTTATTTTATACTTAGTAATTAAGGAAATATTTTTTAATAATATTGTATTTTTTTTTAAATGTTTAAATGTATAAAAAATGAATGAAAAAAAGGCATTTTGCCTTATTGGGATCCATCAGAGGGTGTAGCACTGACTTTTTTTTATATTTATAGGATTATAAATAAAATCTAAGAAGTGTTTTGAAATTTCAAAAGATTTTGGAGGCCAAGACCACCAAAGACAACGTGGGTTCGCCACCGCATAAACGGCCAGGTTAGCCAAAATATGATTATAGATTTCAGGAATGTCCGGAGCAACCACCATCCTTCGGCCCCCTTAATCAATACAGGTAAGTTTACAGGTTAAAGAAGGCAAAAACTATGCAACACTCGGATCAATTATTTGAAGCAATCATATTGAAAAGATTTAGATTCATAAATCTAGCAGAGTAAAGACTATTACGCTAGGATTTGAAGCAGCAGTTTCATACTTTCCTCTCAAGTTCCACCGTGTAGCTGCCAAAAAGACCCTCTCGGTCTCTAGCTCGTTCAACAGGCTTGAGTTGTTCATCATTTTCAAACATGCTAACAGCTTTGGTGAAGAAGGAAACGTCATCATTTAGAAGATCTTAAAACATCCCGGTTCCTACCTATGATTTAAAAAAAAACCACAGTACACAGAGGCAACACTTGAAAGCATAATTCCATGGTACAGGGTGAGGGATGAACCTCGATCGGGTAAATGATGTGAGTTCCTTGGACTCCTGAAAACTGAAGTGAGTGACTTCCAGCAGGCATCCCAGGCGTTGATTTATGAACATGGTGAAAGTAATCGACGGGCGATGACAAATTTCACCCGATCCACAACTCTTTACTACGTTCTTTTTGGTTCTTGATTTGTAAAATGTAAAGATTCTTTACATATATAAGCCGATCGAGATGTAAAATGAAAATGAGCTTACAGTTTACAGCTAGGGCAGAGGAGTGGATGCAATGGACAGTAACTAATGAACGAGAAGGAAAAAGGCTTAGATCTCGATCTTGACCACTCCAATAGGGATAAAGGGAGTAGCACTAGCAGAAGGGAGCCAGGAGAGATTCTTGAAAGTTGGACAAGTATCACCGTTGGAGGGAGAAGTATTCTTGGGGATTCTTGAAAGGAAAATGATAGATTCCCCGCTCCGAGTTCTGGGTCTAATACATATATATATTTTTATGTATTTTTTAAAGTTTTTTTTATATAATTTTTTAATAATTTTAAATATTTTTAAAAAATAAAAAAAATTCACAATATTATTAAAAAATACTTTCTTAATCATAAAGTAAAATAAAAAATTAGAAAAAAAATATTTTTTATTTTACTAAGAAAGTATTTTTTAATGATTTTTTTTTACATTTTAATTAAACAAGTATTTTTTAATAATGTTTTAAATATTAAAAATATTAAAAAAATTATATAAAAAAAATTTAAAAATACATTAAAAAATATGTGCTACACTCCAACAGAAGCCCCAACGGGAGAATGTAGCATCTCCCTTCTTGAAAATAACACCGTGTTGGAGGGAGCGGGTGTTTTATATGAGAGCTGCTACAGGAAAGCCCATTGCTACACGAGATGCACAAATTTGCTAAGGTGGATAAGTAAAAGAAAAATAAATAAAAAAATATAACAAAATAATAACAAATAGAAGTTTCTTTTTAGTTTTTACTTTTTCTTCCTCCTATGTATCGTCTTTCATAATTAATCCTCCGCCTAGTTCTTGAGACGATGAAAATAAGTAAATATATATTTCTCCTACATTGACCATTCGTTCATCCTCTGCAGCATTTTAAGTGTTCTAGAGAAGGTAATCACCTCTCTCTCCCTAATATGTGTAATATGTGTGAAAGAGAAGAAACTTGTAAACATATTTTTTTGGATAAAATATGTCTGTAAATGATCTATAAACATTTGTTTTGGACAATCTGAGTTTACTCTCTACAATTTATCTTCATTTGTATGTGTACTTAGTAATTTTTAACTAAATTGATAGCATCCATTTTATTTTTATTTGTATTTGTATACTTTAAGCCTTCTATAATTTAAAAATTTTGAAAAAAAAATACAGGCATCCATGGCCAAGATTTGCAGTGTTTTTTTTTTTTAAAAGAAATCATTTTTATGTACATCCTCAAATTTTATGGCTAAGATTTGTTTACATCATTTAACTAAACAGCCTTCCTTTTTTTTTTTCTTTGGCTAGAGTTTAACGTGTTGTACATGTAGTATATTGGTGGTATTACATTTGGAATTGGAGATACTAGTTTAGATCAATGAATGGTTTTCCCAAATAAACCATTTGAGTCTTATCTTAGTCTGTAAGCTCTTACACTGCATTGTAATTTAATAAGGAGCACGAAACCAAAGAGGGAGAGACTAAAATGGGTCTCATAATTCATTAGGTTTTGTTCTAAAGAAGGACAAATTAGACATTTAATATTTCATGCCTTTCGTGTTTTATAATTGTCGTGCGATATAATATTTTTCGTTTTATATCGGAGATTCTTGAAAGTTGGAGGAGTAATACCGTTGGAGAAAGACACTTTCGAACATTTAGTTTTCCCAAAAATACCTTGATGACGTTGTAATATTCACTTGCGATACCACCGTGGCTCGTGACTCATTTTTACCGCCACCATTTCAGTGCTTCATTCCATTCAAGCAGGTGAGTTTGTTACCCAACCCAGGATGGACCGGCCGACCCATACTTTTTCCGTTTCTTTTGTCTGTAGGGTTGAAGTCCAAACCCAACCAAAAATTACCGGATGCTTACCCAAGGCGTTGTGCAAGGGATTGTGGAATTAATAATGGTTAATTACACTTTGCCCTTTTGACCTTTCACTCATTTTATAATGTGCTTCTGAAACTATTAATTGCATCAAAGCGACCCATCGAACTTTTAAAACTTTTTAATCCCCCATTCCATCTACCAGCAGTATTAAATCTAATAGAAATTCACTGCACATACTGCTTATATATATAACATTCATTGCAAAGATGTGATTTTTATCTAATTTATCATTGACCATATAAAATATAAAATATTATATGCTATCAATTAATAATATATCATAAATCATTAAATAATTTTTTTTATTAATTTACTGCTCATATGCATCACATTTATTTTCAATTTCAAATTTTAAATTTTAAATTTTTTCATTTAATCATTACTTAAACACAAAAATTAATATAACTTTTATATAATCACTTTCAAAGACTCCAATACAATATTTATTCTAAAATATATTTTTATTCAATATTTTCTCTCTCTTCTTCTAAAATCCTATAAAATATCTTCAATCATAATATTTTACTACTATTCTCAAAATTATGAGATACTGTAATCGAAACATGCCCTTGGTATCATCAAAATACACCTAACATGAGTCTTTGACTCTCTAGTTTCCTTGTTCCGATGCCCTTTTTTCTTCTTTTTTTATTATTTTTATGTAGTGATTAAATAAGTATTTTTTTAATAATATTGTGAATTTTTTTAAAAATATTTAAGGATATAAAAAAATGCAAGACAAAAAAAAAGGCATTTAGCCTTCTCGATGGGTAGTGTCGGGAGCCACTATCGGCAGCTCGAGCACTGCCCTATCTTTTTTGCTCTTAGACTTAGTTTGGATAATGAAAATCCATCATCTCATCCCATATCATCTTAATATCCAAATACTACAAATATAAACATTTTTAAATATTTAACTTTTTCGTCTAATCATTACAATTTTTTTAAACTTTCAAATAAAATATAAAAAACAGTTCAACTTTTTCAAATACCTAAACAAAAATAATATTATAAATTTATATTATAACAATATTTTAATTTTATAATATTTTTATTCAACTTTTTTATCTCTTATTTTCCAAAACCCCATAAAAACATTTTAACTTAAACTATTTATAACTCATATAACCTCAACTCAAATATTTCACTACTAATCACAAACAATCTTAACTCATCTCATCTCAACTTACTACCCAAACCAACCCTTAGGGTGTGTTTGGTTGTTCAACTCATCTCAACCCAATCATTAATTGAACCCACTACTTTTTCAATTTTGCATTAAAAAGTTAAACTTATCTCCACCTACTTCATACATTTAAATGTATATCTCAACTTAATTATATTCATATACATCTCAATGAGATTTATAAAACATTACTATTCATAGATCAACTCAATTTATCAATTATCATCTCAGCATCCAAACTCAACCTTAGTGTTATAACTTAAGTTTAAGTTTATTAGTCTCTGTAATTATATTCTTATTTTCACACTTTCTTCCATATTTAATAAATAGTTATGATTTCTCCTATGGATTCCATATATTATTTAATATATTTCATATTATTTTAGATGTGTAGCTGATTTATAAACTTATAACCAATATTTTGATCATATTATTTGTCATGAGCACCACGTTCACAAAGCTTTCGCACAAACAAGGACCCTGAATTATAGAGACTTGATTTATAACATAATTAACACATATAATATCATCGATTCCGACTCCTTTAGTTAAATTACAAAATCATGATCTTCATTTGATCAAAACCAACGCGAGATTGAAAGGCATGTTGCCTAGCTAGACCACTTAGTCAGTTAATGACAATTAATTACAAGCTAAGATGGCCGCGAAGAGTTCGTTACTTGTGGCCTGTTGTACGTGCATGGTATATATGTATCACTACAACATAAATGATTTTTTACAACAAACATTATTTTTGTTGCTAATAATACATCATTTGCAACGAGTAAAAATATTTCATTAGAAATAGTTACATTTGCAAGTAATGCTAGATACAATCTTAAAGTATAAGTCTCATGCACTCATTTTGAAAAAGAGTATGGTCTATTATTAAACAATTAAAATTTTATTATGAGTCATATTTATCTTTTTTTTTTAAGAGAGTGCGCGAGATCTGCAGACCTTAAGACTGCAAAGATGATTTCTCTAATTATATATATGAAAAATGATACACAACTGATCTTTTTGAAACCTTCTATACAATCATATTTTAAATTAGAAATATTTTTATTAAACGACTTATAAACGTAAGATCATTTTATAAAAATATAGTTGTTTTATTGAAAACCACGGTTACTCGATTTTTTTTTTCTTCGTAAAATATTGTAGAATAGAAACTTTAGAAAGTTTTTCACCTCGAAATTGTCCATCGATCGCCACCGTGTATATATCATAATACAAACAAATTTAAAGCAGACAAAGACGAAGGAAATTAATGATAAATCTACAAATAATTTACAACTATTTTATAATTTTTCTTAAAATGCTCAAGAGTAATCATGTAAAATTGAAATTAGTTTTTAATAAACTGGCACAATTATATAGGTTGATTTAAAATAAATTGTAAAATAATTATAAAAATATTATAGGTGTATCCTTACCCAAAATTGAAGCAGTACCCAAAACGCAAACTTGGTGATCTATTAATGAATATTCAATGTCAACATGAAATAGAACGCGAAGTTTGGGACATCCTCACTTCTCCCTCTCTCTCTCATATGGAAGCCGAGAGATCCTCACTAAATTACCATCCCTAACACTGCATGAGCGCCTGCACGAGAAATCAGGCATGCTGATCTTTCCGAACCCAGAGTATAAGCTGACACCATTTTTTGGGGATTTACCATTTCCATTGATACTCTTGGTGCACTCCTTATAGGCTGCCAGAAAGGGATCCTCATGCTTAAGGCCCTTTTTGGAAGAACTTCTTGAAGGAGGCTGAAAAGCACAAGGGGGGAGTGGTAATATTTGAAAATCGTGGGCCGAAACCCTAGCAGCTTCTGATATTGGACAAGGAGGGGGTGGTAGCTTTATACGCACCATGCCGCCTTCCGTGGGGCACTCTTGGTCTGTAACCTTGGAGACCCCAGGCTTTCTTTCCCATGAGAAGGGTACAGTCCCAGCTCGCGGCTGAGCCTTCGCGTGATTCATCATCTAGCGGCTTTTACGTGCAGGGTGGAAATGCAAGCAGGCCGATTATGAGTTGGTATTTATATATACGCAGTCCAAATTTTTCTAGGCACGATATCCTAAAAGACAAGCAGATAAAGTCGTGAAGTATGCGGGGCAGGTAGGAATTATATAGATTTTAAACGGAATTAAATGAAAGGACAATGAAGGTAGGGAAAAGAAGACCGAGTTCTTGGGTGTCTACATCATATATAAATGTTGGCCAAGAAGATTAAGAGCTAGTTAACAAATTTTGAATGGTTGAGTGGTAGAAGAGTTAGGAAATAAGTTCACGGCCTACGTAACAAACTAGGCACGGTCCAAGTTCTAAGGGGAATGCGGTGATCTAGCTAGAAGACGTGTGGCACGCTGACTGAGTCCATGCTTGTTCATGATGAGGTGCTGCTGGAAAATTGAAATGGACATGTACCTACTTGATCTATTAAAGTCGCCCGCTCTTTATGACAATTGGGTATTCTAGCTTCTTTATTTCTTGGAAAAAGATAAAACTAAAAATGTAGGAAAAAAAAAGCTTTATTCTAACTGACAACGATTTAATTGGACTAATTATGTTACATTTACTAGTGATGCACCAGTCTAGCGATTGTTTGACTCGAAAAATAATTATCGGCCGGAAAGGTTGGAATTCAACAGTAATTAGCTATATAGAGTGCGGCATGCTTAGCCTAGTATATTATACAGTCGATAGATATTGTTCATACTGCAGATCATATTTGTAAAAAGAATTAAATTAAATTAAAACTCATTTAATTTTAAGTTTATATATATAATGAAAAATGCTGTGTACAACCGCCTTTGCAGAACCCTTGAAAAACCGGTGTTTATGTGGATATTAAACGCACCGTTTCATTTGAATTTATCAAATCACAGATCTTCTCTACAAGCCACCATCTATCCATTTCAGAAGAAAAAAAAAAAAGTATTTTTCCTTTCTGCACCCCCTCCCCCCTCTCTCTCTCTCTCATATTTTATTCTCGCGATGAAGAAGACTAAGTTTTTGGAAGCGATGAGGAGTAGTCGAAGCTCTGCAACTTACCACCCACTGGAATCAGACATATTGCTAAAGCTACCATCAGTTGCAGCTTACCAAACATATTGCTTATCTGATTTTGGGCTCTTCATAGACACGACAACCTTCTCAGCAACAAGAAAGGTAGAATAGAATCCCACACCAAATTGACCAATCAGACTATTGTCTGCCCCAAGATCATTATTTTCCTTGAGAACCTTTAAGAA
This sequence comes from Pterocarya stenoptera, assembly GCA_003123785.1. Lineage (NCBI taxonomy): Eukaryota > Viridiplantae > Streptophyta > Magnoliopsida > Fagales > Juglandaceae > Pterocarya > Pterocarya stenoptera. Next base: position 20,689 of record QEOT01123642.1, read on the forward strand.
CTTTAGTACCACTCGAGGTTTGGCCGAACCATCACTTGTATTAGAGTGTTTCTTCTTGCGCCCTTCGAGAATAGAACCCAGGCTCTGCTCATCGTCAGCTTCTTCCTCGTTCTCCACCTCCACCTTCACGGGCTTCGAATCCTGGTTCAACCATCACTCATTTTAGTCAGTTACTACAGAATAGTGCGACCTCTTTGAACCGCCATAAATCCAATTGTTTTATGTTTCTATGCTAAAAAAAAAAAAAAAAGAAACTTGAGAAGGAAAGGGAGAGAGTAAAGGAGATTCATAGGGAAAGGCTAGAGAAGGGTGGCGTTGGTGGTGTTGATGCTTTGGCATGGGTCCTGGTTGGGAAGTTGAAGAACTGTAGCCCTGAGTTGTTTGGATTGAGTGTAGGGGTGATACCCGCCCCCTACGGGGCGAGGCCACCCCTCCCCAGCCCCCCGCCCCCGCATATGCGAGGGTGGGAAAATTTTTCCCGTACCCCACCCCCGTCCGGTGGGCGGGGTGCGGGGGTGGATCTCCATCCGCCCGCACCCCACTACTGGGCCTTTGGCCCACTATAGTTTTCTGGGTCCTAAATGGCCCAGAATCGATTTTTGGGCCAAAAATAGCCTAGAATCCATTTTTGGGCAATTTTGAGCCCAGAATTTAACTTATATATTTTTTAAATTTTAAATTTAAATATATATAATATATATAGATTATACTAAGTTTCAATTATTAACTAATTAAGTAATAATCATCACTAAGGCACTAAGCTAAAATAAGTAGTTTACAATTATACAAAATACAAATTAAGAGAACTAATAAACTATTACACTATTACAAACTCCTCTAAAAGAAATAAATATTACAAACTGTACAATTATCTATTGTAGCAACATTACAATTAATTATAAATTGACAAAATAATAACTTCTCAATTTGATTTTGGGGTGGAGTCTTGGCGGTGAGTTCACTGAGTGGTGAGTTGTGTCGACTGCTGTGAGACTGAAAATGAAGATCATAAAAGTTAATAAGTTCTAAAACTTGAAATATTAATAAGTTAAACATAAAAAAAATTAGAATTATAAAGTTATAAAGATGAAATAAAATTTTAAATGTAAATAATAATTAAGGGAGAAATTGTGCAAACTATGGCAATGGTAGGTCTAATACAAAGTCATACTAAATCGGAAGTAGCCGTAGACGTCGTCTCATGTATCACTATAACAATTAAATTTAAAATCAAACTAATGAATACCAATTAAATAAAAATAAATAAATTAAAATTAGAAATTAGAAAATAAACTTAAAATAAATACCAAATCCAGGCTGATCATCACCCTCCTCCTCGACGTCGCCCTCCTCCTCGACGTCGGCCTTTTCATACTCAAAAACATCCAGAATATGAATTGGAGTTTCCTTGATCCAATTCTATATGCAAATCAAAGCCTCCACAGTGGTAAGAGCTAGTGAATTCCGAAATGAATCTAATACACGCCCTCCGGTGTTAAAGGCCGACTCTGAAGCTACGATGCTAACGGGGATGGCCAAAAGTATGCAGGCTATCTCTCCAAGGATGAGATACTTCACGGAATTCATCTTCCACCGACTTAATATATCGAAGTCTCGTGAAAATGGTAGAAGCTCTGCTGCTAAGTATCTATCTATCTCTGACTGAGCCTCTACTTAACTCCAGAGGAAGGAGGACTGCTCATACCTCTCACCCCACTCCAATCTACTTCTTTTCCCAACCTCAACTTCTAGAACTTGTGAGCCTAACACTGATGGGGTAGGTGCAGGTGCCGCAATATTACCACCTCGCAGGGTGATAAACTCATCAAATAATCTAGCAAAGGTTTCTCGAACCCTTGCTGCAATAAGATTCGCCCATACTTGCCCGTACGCAAGTCCCAATCCAAATATCATCCCATCCAACTTATACCTCGGGTCAAAGACGACAACTACATATAACAAAATATTAGCCCTAGTTAAATCTCCCCAATACTTGTCGTACTTTGTCGTCATAATCAAAGCCATCTCCCGCAGCCTAATGGGATCACCCCCAACCATGTCATCTAATTCTTCTTTTACCCTACATATTTGCTGACATACAACATTAGATGTAAGGTATAAAGTGCCAGATAGTTTCGTGGTGACATCGTAAAAGAGCCTCAAAAACTCTACAAAAATAGCTACAATTTTTCAATCATCATCTACGGGTTTCCTCAATCCCCATGATCATCAAAATATTTTACATATTGGATGTCTTCGTCACCCAATAATGCAAATGCCAGCTTATATTCTTGGGCCGCTTCCAACATAAAAAATGTTGAGTTTCAACGTATAGTCATATCAGTACAAAGGCCCTTCTTAGATGTTAAGCCAGCAGATCTCGCAGCAACCTTGAATTTCTCAAACCTCGAAAGAGAAAATCTCACCAATCTCACAACAGTCCTACCCGAGCAATCGAGTTATGAAGATCCCTCAAGCCATCAGTGACAATCAGATTCAGAATATGTGCCGCACATCTCACATGCAGACACTCACCACCCATAACTATCTTATTTGCCTCTCTAAGATAAGTTTTCAGATGTCTCAGTGCGACATCATTAGACGAGGCATTATCGACTGTGACTATAACAACTCGGGTCAATCTCCACTCCTTTATTGTGGCCTCCAAGGCCTTTCCAACTGTCTCACCCTTATGATCTATGATTTTACAAAATTTTATAATTTTATTTTGCAATGTCCAACTCCAATCAATAAAATGCACTGTCAAAGATATATAATTAAAATTTTAGACCGATGTCCAAGTGTCAGTGGTGAGACAAACAAATTGATCCGTCAATTGACCCCTCAACTTCTCTTTTTCAATGTAAAATTATTTTTTTACATCCTTTACCACCGTGTGGCTAAAAGGAATATTAAACCTTGGTTCCAAGAAGAGAGAATACGATTGGAACCCTTTCCCATCAACTAGTTGAAAAGGTAGTTCGTCCATGATGACCATATGAGCTAGGTGTCTTCTACACTCATCGGGATCATACTTAGTATACCCCCTTAAAGTTGCACCCCCACTAGTCTCATCCGCCATTTTTTGAAATCCAATTTCTATCCTAGATTGGCTTTTCTCTTGTAGTGATCTTAATATTGAACTTTTTTTACATTGCTCTTCTAAGTACACCTTTAATTGTGAGGTGCCATGTTTCCTATAGTGATACCGATAAATTTTCTACAATGGTTACACTTGACTTGAGGGTTACCTGGATCACCACCGTCTAGTTTTGGGAAATGACTCTAAACTATTGAAACAGGTTTTTTGCTGGACTTGGGGGCGGGGCAAGGTGCCGTAAAGGTAGGGGTAGGGGTGCCCTCGGCCTGGAAAGGAGAGCTCGCACTAGAATCTGCTGGCATATCCATGAACTAAAGCAAACAAGGAATCTGAAAATATAGAAAACATAGCAATATGCCAAACAATTAACATCCTGATGATCTTTAATTTCAGACACGACAAAAAAATAAAAAATTTCATTATTGAAAGAATGTATTTATAACATCCTGATGATCTTTAATTAATGGATGATGATTTTGTTACAATATTTATAACTAATAAGTTAGACCTTCTTAGATGTTATAAAATTGTTTATTGGCTTTTTGAAATATTGTAAATTTAAAATATTGTAAAATTTGAAATATTGTAAATATTGTAAATTTTGTTACTGAATATTGTTTAGGGTTTCGAAATACCCTAAATCAATTAACATCCAAGCTATTGGAAAATGTAAGATCAAACATCAATAATCATTGATTCATTGTGATCAAAGATTCAAACATCAAACAATTTTTTTTTTAAACCAACAAACATTTAGCAATTAACAGTGCAAGCCAACTAATCTCTCCCCTTGCAATCTAAAATTAACTATCAAGATTGAAACCCCTAAATTAACCAATCCGAAATCACAAATTAATTTAGGAGTTTTCTTTGAAACCCCTAAATTAATTGAGGGGTTTCAAAGATTGAAACCCTAAATTAATTTAGGGGTTTCAAAGATTTAAAGTTTAAACCCCTAAATTAATTTAGGCTCCAATCCGAATTAATTAAACACAAATTAACATTCACAGTGTCACACACATTACATAATACAAACAAAAAAATCCTCAAAATGACAAAAACACACGGATTCATCAATGATCAACCATCAAAAATTCAAACCACATGCATAATCAAGTCTCCACAGCACACAATTCACAAAATCCCATCCTCCATCTCCGATTAAACCACATCCTTCCTCCAATCTCCATTCAATAACATCTAAATCACAAAAAATTAAATTTTAAATTTAAGATTTCTTACTTTCGATGACAGAGATAAAGACAGAGGTAAGAAATATGGTGATGGCGACGGTGATTACAAGTTCCTAAGACCCTCAACGGCGACGGATTTACAAAGAGAGAGAGAGTTGAGACTGAGAGTTGAGAGAGAGAGAGGGGATTCTAGAAAGTGGAACTCAAAAGGGGGTTCAATTAAACCCAGGCATAAAACGATGCCGTTTCATACCTAGGTTATTTTTTTTTTTAATATATATGTATTTTTATATATATTATATAATATATTTTATATATAACCCGGGGCGAGGCGGGGCGGGGTGGGGTAAATCCAAGGCAAGGGACACCCTTATCCCGCCCCTGTCCCTAAGTTTGGTGGCAGATGCAGGCAGGTGGCCCCACCCCCCGCATCTGCCGAACGGGGTACTGATCTGTCCCGCCATAGGAGGAGGAGCGGAAACTGGGCAGGGCCCCACTGCCCACCCCTAATTGAGTGGAGGGTGAAGAAGATGGAAAAGGGAGTGACATCATCGGTCCTTGACTTTTAATTTTTCTTTTATGGTTTTTCTTTTTTATTTTTTAATAAAATATCAGTGCCACGCAAACGGTTTCGCGCTGGTTCCACACTAGCGTTTGTATACAGCAGAATTGATATATAATATTCCTGTTATCTAGAAGGTTATCTTCGCATCTTAATCTAATTATAATAATCTTTTAAGTATTTGGTCAATCCAGTACGATTGTTGAATAGAATTTCGATTGATGATCCTGATCATCATAATTTTCTTCTCCTCCCTATACATACACGCTTTTAATCGTATAATTCCGTTCTACGTACGTAGTACCCCTGATTAACGTGTTTGAAGCTTTCATTTGGAGATTTATGGAGATTTATAGACCCGATGGTTAATGGCATGCATGGATAAGCTTGCAAAAATGAACGTACGTGAATCTATCTTAGAAACAAAAAATTGTCAGACATACAATCTCTAAATGAAGACTACAATATAAGTCTAGATAAATTTATCTTTAAAGTTTTTTTAAATTATAAAAATATCTCACTTAAAATAATATTTTTTCTCATTTTATAAAAAGTCTGCACATGCAGTCCCAAGTGGGGACTGCAAATAAATTTCTTTCTTGTCAAAATATATATTCACGGGTGAATAATTATATATCTCGCCTTGAATGAGCAGAGGATCAAGCTGCTTCCTTAACTATATTATTTTCCCAACATGATATTCTCGAAGGAAAATGATTTGAAAGGATCGTACAAAAGGGCTGGCTGATATAACGCGTGCTTCATGCTTCTTTCAACGACCAACATAACCATTGGTTAAAGGTCTTTATAGCTTATAAAACAAAACAAAAATACAGTGACGGACGCGTGCTTCATCATGCTTCTGTTTTATGCAGGCCTTTCGTGACAAGTGGGAAAACCCAAGAGCAAAATAAAATTTTCCCGATCGAATTGTAACCCATGCAGATCGATAGAATTATGGAAAGAACCTCAAATATAACCATGCACCCGATATCGACACCTTCAACGCTCAGGATAGGCTGGAGAACCAGCCAATATACATATATATATATATATTTATATATATATATATATATAACCGGCCACTTGATGCATAAAATAGATAGAAGCCGTAGTACTGTTATCCATATATCTCTACGTACAGTTGCCTTTAATTTCGGCAATATTAGCACACCTCTTGGGTTAATTAGCTTTTTGGCAGACCGGATTTAATATTAATTACTACAGCAAGGCTACGTACTGTCTTTATTTAGAGACTACATTATAAATTTAATTAATTTCATTTTTAAAATTAAAATAATATTTTTATTAAAATAATATATTTTTTCATTTAATGAAAGACTTATTATATAGTTTTTAAATAAAAATTGTAAATAAAATTTCTCTATTTTTATATCGCAATCGCTCCACTTGCATGCATGCTGACTGCTTGCGGTGTGCGCGTGTGGGAGCTAGGGTGCAGGCCTAGCTAGGATATCGATTGCAAAGAAGATATGGCATTTATATAACCAACAAATTAGATTTTGACTGTGTCCAACAAATTAATTAATTAATCATCTTTGTAGATAAGGAAGTTCCGAGTGGATTGGCCCATAAGGAAAACGCCCGACTAACGAGCTGCTATAATATTGTTACGTCTTGGGTACAAAACTTGAGATGATAGTTTTCGTGTACATATAAGTTTATTCTTCACTGAAATCATTAGACACATATATACACATCAGGATCAAAGTAACAAAAAAAAAATCAATCTCGAAGCAATTCTGAATAAGGGCCACGTACAGGATATATAAGATAACAAGATATATGTCAATTAGCCCTTCTTGCAGTCGACGTTTCAAACGGAACATGTATCATATTCACACTGTGATCTCTCAATGGATTTAGCTAGGAAACCGAGAGATTCTCTACCAGATTGTCTTCCCTAGTGGTACATGAATGCTTACACGAAAGAGAATGCTTGATCTTCCTCTTTCCATCCTCTTTCCAATAAACCCAACATCTTTGTCATTAACATTAATACCTGATGACTTATGCATAGAAGAGTTCTTTGTGCACCGCTTGTAAGCTGCCAGAAAAGGGTCGACGTCCGGATCTTTCCTAACCCCCATTCTGAAACTACTTTTTGGAGCGCTGGAGCAACGACCGCAGACACGGCGAGCTAGGGCAGCGTAAACCATACATGCCGGTTGAGTTTAACGAGCAAGGAAGAGGTCATAGCTCTAATGAAAAATCCCCCGTAACGGATCCAGACACTTGATCTGTGACCTTGCAGACCCCAGGCTTGACCTCGCATGAGAAGGGTACGTTCACTTTAGTGTAAACCTCACTCTGGTGAGAACTGCTACATACAGGCGTAATTTTTGCCTGTACGTGCACACCGCTGACGTGGCAGTTAGTATTTATATTATAAAAAAATAAAAAATAGAAAGTAAAAGGCCAAGAAACTTTCGTCTGCACTTTTTCATTTCAAAATGAAAATAGAATTAATCTTTGCATCATCTTACACACCACACACCATAATTTTTTTTATTTTTTTTATTTGTTTCTCTTATTAAATGTATATTATATGGATGATGAATAAAAAAATATAAATGTTTTAAGAAGAGTAAAATAAAATAAAAATTGAAAAAAAATAAAAAAAAATAAAAAACACATTGATGTGTGGTGTGTAGGATGATGCATAGCAATGCTCATGAAAATATCTCCCCCCTTTCATCTACCCACTCCCCTTTCGTCTATCTACTCCTCGACGTCGAGCTAGGTAAGTTCTTTTGATAGTTTTTTTTTTTTTTCTCATCTGTGCTAGTGTTTAATAATGTCTAACTTGGAAAATTTGTCAAACGAACGGTGGGGGCTGCAGAAATCTATGATGAGAAGAAGGTGGGAAAATCTGTGAAATCTGTGTGAATTGTGAAATATGAGACTCTGTGAGTTGTGAAATCTGTGAAAGGAAGGATTATTTTCTTCTTTCTTTTTCTTCTTTTTTCTGGTTCAGTAAACCAGCAGCCATAAACTAAGTTTAGAGCCATAAAAATATAATAATATCTGTGTCTTTCGTTGTCCCTTCAGTAGGAGGGATCTTCTGAAAAATTGATTTTTTCACTTCAGAAAATTGATACGAGGGAATGGAATATATACACACAATTTTGTGTTTTTAGAGGGGTTCTTCAGTTGCATTTGTGTTTCAGAGGGGGTCTTCAGTTGAACGAAAGTCATGTATTTTTATCACTTAATTCAAACGATACGTTTTCGTCCACGTAGGAGACCGTCCGCAGGAAGGCCCCTCCCACGCCTGCATTTAGACTTTTTCTAATTAATTAGGGGCCTAGCTGAAGCAAGCTGCTAAAAATACATAATATATAGTTGATTGAGAAGATACCCAGCCATGCATTTTCTCGTGCGGCACATGAGGACAGAAATGAAAATAATACATATATTATGACAAATATTTTAGATACAAAAAGATTATGTAAAAATAAACTTATAAATTGATGTAATTTGATATGCTACGTCAGATTATAAAATTATCTCTAACTTATAAATTTATTTTATTAAATCTTTTTTTTATGTATATAACAATTATCATATATTATTCTACATAAACGTGGGGTCTAGGCTGCATGGGCATCAAAGCAAATAAAGCCTGTCTAGATGCGTTTTCTTTATCAAATGGGCCGAGATAACTCCCTCCACGTGGCACAGGCCCGGATTTGAAAACGGTACGACAAAGTTCAAGCCTCCTCGGCCTTATTTAACTGAAAGGACTTTATCCAAGTCCCGTTTCAATACGGGTTGAGATCAGTTAGAACTTCGAACGGGTGAGCGTGCGGCTAGGGTTTTGGAATCTGCCATCTTTTCTTGTTCCCTATATATAAGCAAACCAGATCTCTCAATTACGAAGAAATCCAAGCAAAGCTCGGCGCCGCGCATCGAAGAACCGGTTCTTCCTCTTTACTCCCTACCAATTCCAGTCATGGATTACTGCAAAAGCTCTATGAATTATACATGGGTTCATATAAATTTCTCTTTGTTTTTTTTTTCCATTTTACTTCGCATATGCAAATAAGTGGGGTTGGCTGCGATGATTATAAAAAATTCCTCGTTCTGAATGCCATTGCCATGGCATGATAGACACGTTTACACCCATAGAATATGAGCACCACCCATTTTCTTTACTTTTAATTCAATTACAGTAATTAGCTAACGAGTACAGGTTCAAGATTGCTGCTTGGGTTTTTCAGGTAGAGATTAATAACCATTCTGAATACTTTCTCGACGAGTCATTTTGGGTAGTGTTCTTGTTGAACAGTTAATTGGAGATGACTTTTGATATTCGCAAGGCAATTAACTATAATTGCTCTGTGCTCAGCCAACTCCTTACATTGATATAGGTGGTGTTTAAAGCCCTGGTTTGAACGAGTAATTCTATAAGTCCGGGTTACGCACGCCTCCATATGAATGAAATTTTCATAAAATATTGCCTTTTTAATGCACCGTCACTGATTTAAGTCCTGATTGTAAAATGCTTTGTGCGTGTGTGTAGATTGTCTTTAGAATGTTTTCTTGGGTTGTCCTTCATTGTTTGCCTTCCTCTTAATCCAAAAGACATTATTTTTAGTAAATTGGTCTAGGGTTCTGATACCTTTAAAATCCAGATTTGAGTAATTGTACCGATGAAATCAAGTACGGATTTGTGCTTTTGTGCTTGTGTTTGTTTTTTCCTTAAATGTTAAATGAGATGAGGTTTATGGATTGAAGAATCCTTTGATCAATCCATTATAAGGGGATCATGATATATTTTGTGGTTTAATGGCTTTTCGAAAGATCAAGAAGCAAAAGGATATCAATATATTTTTTGATAATATATTTTGAGTTGCTAATGTGATATCAAGTTCAAAGGAGCAAAAGGATGTGGAGTCTTTGTTTCTAAAGAAAAATAGACTGGCCGTGATCAGCTGTGAAGACATTAGTTTTCCTTTTCTAGTATATTAAGCATTAGCATTGGATTGGCCATTTTATTCTTTAAATTTTGACTAATATGTAGCTTTTTCACTTTTAGCTAATCATTCAAAACTTAAAGTTTAGAGCATTAGCATTGGCTTGACCAAATGCATCTCCAAACTTTAGCTAATATCACACTTTTTTACATTTGCCTATTCTATTTACATTCAATTCCCACATTGGATTAGCCATTTACTCTCTCTATAATAATAAAATATTATTAAATTAATAATTTTTTTATTTAATTTATTTGTATCACATTTTATAATTCTACCAATTGAATATTAATAATAATTATATTATAATTAAATTAATATTAAACAATTTATATTTTTAAAAGTCATTTAATGTTAATAATAAAAAATATTGATTAAACTCATCTAAAATTCTATCTAAATTTCTTAATTACAAATCAAATAGTATTTTTATTGAAGTGAGAAACTAATATTTTAATATTTTCTTGAAGTGAGAAATTAATATTTTAATGTTTGGTGAATCAATAGTGATTCTCCATCTTTGGCTAATCACTGTAGCAAAATTCTATTTTATTTTAGACTTGGCCAATCTAATGTAGAGTGTTTTTGACATCAATCATCTAAATTTTAGCTAATTTTTCGATTTGGCCAAGCCAATGTGGATGCCCTTACATTGGATTTAGTCATCACACTCTATATAATAATAAAATATTATTTTTTAAATATTTTTTAATTAATTTTTATTTTTTAATTACTTGTTTATTTTTATTTTCTTAATTTTCAATAATCTCCAACAATCATTTTCATTTTCACTTTCACAATCCAACAATCTATAATATAATAATCTCATATGCATATAGATGGTAAAATTTCATATGTAAATAATAATCTTAAAAAATACTTTTAGACTTGTTATATTCTTTTTATATTTGAAAATAAGAATGAATTTACTGTATCTTATATCTTGGATGAAATCAATTTAGCTAATTCAATGTGGAGTAAATATGGATGATATTTGTTAAATTTGAAGATGAAAATGCGTTTGGCTAATCCGATACCAATGCTCTAAAATTTAGAGATGATCGAAGCCAGCCAAATTAAAACCTATTGGAACCAGTTCCCCCACTATTCAAAGGACACGCACACGTTGCAACTAACGGACTGAAAACGTGAGAATCACCGGCCCAATTGAGACTCAACCAACGAGGAGACACAAACGGTAAAAAAGAAAATGGAGTAAAATTGCAGGGAAAAAAAATTTTGAAATTCGATGCTATCATTGGCTAGGAACGATAGCATTTGATTCAGTTTCCTGTTTAAGTCCTAAAAGCTTCGACTTTTGAAACTTCGACGAATGCCCATTTCATTTTATTTGATTGTAGTTGACAAAAGTTGAAACAAAAGGTTGCAAACTTGCACGCTTAAGGAATCTTTCTTTTGCCTAATGACAAGCAAACACTCACATTAAGCTCATTTTTTGTTACTTGACCAAGCGAGTGAAGATCGCCTTTTGGGAGCTCGTAATTTGGTGTACTTTTTTCTTCAGGATCTGCCCTGGCCCGTTCGAAGAGATTTTAGGAACATAGCAAGCTACATTCGTAAAACCAATCCGTTTAAACAGAGACAGAAAAGTACAACGTAATTTCGATGGGAATTTAAACAGAAAGAGAAAATTAATCATCCGAAAAAAAGTGATTGATCACTAGGCGGTACAGATTTTGGTCCGGACCGAACCGAAACAAGTATTGGTCGGTTTTGGTGCCACACATTGTGAACTTAAAAAATTCGGTCTTGTATCGGGGTCTATTAATTTTGGATCGGACTAGATTGAACTATATATATTTAAAATATTTTTAATAATTTAATATATTATTTTTATATAATAATTATATAAGTTAATGATGTAATTTTTATTTAATTTATTATCATTGACCATAAAAATATTAAATAGTATATTCTATCAATTAATAATATATCATAAATTATGTCATAATTTATATCACTATATGTAAATAGACAATAGTAATGAAAAAATATTAGTTCCATAATTATTTTTTATTCTATTCATATGAAAAAATATACATTATGCGAAAAATACAATACTACTAGTCTACCAATCAAGCCAGCCAACCATCAGTGATCTCATGAAAATATTTATTTCTTATAATTACCAATTCATGCATTTTTTCTTGAAAAAATAATATAAATTATATAATACATAATCAAAGACTTGTATATATACAATAATACAAAGAATATCACCAGCACAACAAATAATTATATATATAAAACCACCAACACAGATTTTCAATATCTATGTGCATGCATCATTAAAACTTAAAAGACTGTTGTTTGGAATAATTCTTGCATGTATTTTGGTCTCTTGATCAATCAAACCTTAGGAATCTTCACACCTGATGAATGGAGAAACAAGTAAGCGTTTAAAAATGAATGATATTGTATTATAAAAATAGTAAATACATCATACATATTATACTATTTACAATTAAAGTACTTAGGTAATTTTTTTAAGATACCTAAGTTGCAAGCAAGCCTTAGTAATACATGCTATCAACTAATCATATATGATATATTGTTGTGAATCTGAAGAGAGATAACAAAATATACAAAATAAAATAAGCTCTTTAGAAGCTCAATATTATTCATTGCTAATTTTTACTTTCTTCACGTAAACTCATAGTACACACTCATACTCATGAGCATTAGGGTTAGTGATTCACTCAAGTGGTGTATCGAGCAAACTTACAAGTGGATATTCGCTCAAGTGCCAGATTGAGTGGAAGATGAGCAAACTCATGGGTTGATCTTAGCTCGAGCACCAGATTGAGCAGAAGTCGAGGGAACTCACAGGTTGGTATGTACATTGCAACTCAGAATTTTTTTTAAATTACCCTTATTGAAACGGAATCGTTTAGCTTTATTTTCAAGCCAAATGGCACCGTTTCAACCAGTTCTCTCATTTATCACCCCCTCCCCCTCAGTTCTCTCTCACTCTCTCATAATCTCATTCTCCCTCCCGAGTACTAGGTCCCTCTACGTCAAACGACAATAAGAAACCCTAGAACTCCAAGCGCCTCCACCATAGCTTCCTACCACTCCATCGCATGCTACCGTTGTTCTAAGGTACGAAATCACTCTTGATAATTTTATCTCATGTTTTTTTATTTACATTGAAAAAATTGAAACAAATAATAATAAAGTTGTTTAGGAAACCAAAAAGATCCGTAAGACCATATGAATTTATTTAATCACGTATTTTTTGCAACATTCTTGCCTTTTTTGCTTTTAGTAATGTAATTTTTTATGGGTAGTTGGGGTTTTTGTAGTTTTGACAATTTTGTGATTTTATCTTTGCAATTTTTTTTTTGTTTACATGTGTTTGATTATTGGTTACGACAAAGTCCATGGATACTTGTTTGTTACTAATATGTTAATTGTTAAGTTGTAATCTAATTTGTTTTCAACTTGTTAATCTAATGGGTTATGTTTTGGCTTAGTGAATTCAGATTTATCATTTGAATGAGATAAATGCTTGAGTCTAGAAAAATTTCAGATTTGGACTTGTTAAGTTAACTTATATATGATTATTTTATAGATGGACCCTACAAAAGAAACGATTCTGGGAGACTCTGCCACCGATGATGCTAATGAGTCAACACAAGGGTTTAGTGGCATTCCTCCACTCTCACTCAATGTAAGTACTAAAACGAGTAGTAATGGACCTAGTGGTGGTATAGCTAGGTCAATGGTTTGGAAACACTTTACAAAAACACCAAAAGGTGATCCCACTAAACTTAGGGTACAAAATCCATGAAGTACCACATTGAAAAACAGTGTAAGAAATGTTCCTTTAATAAAAAGGACAAGTCTCAAACTACTTTAGATTGGAAGGCAAAGAATGGAAGAAGTGGTAGTCGGGAACTTGTTCCAATAGCATTTAATGTTGAGGCTTGCAGACAAGCCTTAGGGTAAATGTTGATTCTTGATGAGTTGCTCTTTATGTTCATTGAAGGTGAGGGTTTCAGAATATTTGTACTTGTTGTTTGCCCTAAGTAGGTAGAGATTCCATCATATGTCACAATTGCAAAATATTGTTTTAATGTGTATTTGATGGGAAAAAAGTAAGTTGAAAATTGTTCTATAAGGGCAACGAATTTTCCTTACCACAGATACATAGACATCTGTGCAAAACCTCAATTATATGTGTGTCATTGCACACTTTATTGATGATGATTGAAAGCTACACAACAGGATTATTTCTTTTTCTTTAGTTGAAAACCACAAGGATGATATACTTGGGAAGGTCATAGAGGTGTGCTTACATAATTGGGGGCGACCGAAAATACTTGCAATCATTGTTGATAATGCATGTTCTAATAATGGAGCAATATCTTATTTGAAAAAGAAAACCAAGCATAGAAGGGACACTGTCTTGGGACATCAATTCTTGCATATTCGGTGTTGTGCCCAAATATTAAATTTAATTGTCTGTAGGGGTTGAAAGAATATGATAACTCTAGTGCAAGAATGAGAAGTTTTGAGAAGTACGTGAAATCCTCCCATCAAATGTGAAGTACATTTAAGTCATGTGTACAATTAGAAGACATTACATGCAAAGGTCATGTTTGCACAGATGTGTAAACTAGGTGGAACTCCGCATATCTTATGTTGGAGTGGACAGAAAAATTTAGAAAAACTTTCGAACGACGACAAATTAAATTTGCTCAGGTGAAATAAGTTTTTGGTATGATAATTGTCCTGTCAATGGTTCTTTTTTCCAGAAGGGTTTTAACATTTCTAATACCACCTTGCAAATCAAGGATGTTTGTTCCTCGTCTAGCTGGCATTAGAATCAAGTTTCTAATCTTGGTGATCACTGTCTCCTCCAAGAAATGAGCGAATACTCTATCATTCTTAATTCTGGTTTAAACACCAAAATTTGGAAGCACTATTCAAACGATCTCTTCAATACAAAGTTAGCTTGGGACTTGGTTAGAGATCACTCTCCCCCTTTTCCCTTTACTTGTTTCATTTGGAACAAAGTCATACCTAAGAATATCTCCGTCTTTGCTTGAAAACTTTGGCATAATGGAAACCCTCTTGATGAAAAGATCCAAGAGAGTAGGATTCCCATCGCTTCTAAATGCAATTGTGGCTCCATGGAAAATGCCAATGTATACTCTTAGTGATGTAGTTTGGCCTTATTTCTCCTCTCTTTGGTCTCATTCTCACTATTTCTACAAGTTGAAAAAATAGAACAAGCCATTGGTTCCCCTCTCTTTTGATTCACTTAAGTTGAACATTAATGGAGCCTCCAAAGATATCCATGGGCCTGCAGGTTGTGGGGGAATTTTATGTTCTTATGATAGTTCTTGTATTGTTGGTTTCATTTGTCTTTTAGGTTTAGGTACTAATACTTTCGTTGAATTATCTGCTTTGAATATAGGTATTGCCTTATGTTACCATCTTGGTGTTGCTGAGCTTATTGTGGAATCAGCCTCTTCTTACTATTAATTACCTTAATAATAATTCTCAACCCCATTGTTATTATTATGACATTTGGATGACATTCTTCAATTCAAAATATTTTTTCTTGTTAAGAATTCATCATATTTACAAAGAAGGAAATACCTTGGCAAACAGCCTTGCATCTTTTGGTTCTAGGGATAACATGGTTAGTTCCTCCTCTCTTTTTTGAATTACCTAAACAAATGGTCGATCTTTTTTCAATAGATCGTGTATGTATCATTTCCTTTCGATATTAAACTTTTAGTAGGATCTGATTGAACTAATTTTTGCTAATTATATATGTTTTTATAAGAGTTTGGTTTTGAGATTGTCTATAACCCCTTGCTCCTAGTTGTATAATTTATTCATCCATCATAAGTGAAATTTATCAATAAAATTGGGATACGATATGGTCCTCTACTTTAAATAGGGAAAAAAAATCTATGCGAATGTTACAGAGCAAATTATACTAGATACTCCAAGGAAAGTAATAACTAAGAAGCTGGAATGCTTTTAAATTAGCATATGCGTATTAATTCTCATGCATATTTTTGTACCCATTCCATTGGTATTTGACTTATCATCCACCCCAATGTGATGAGATGAAACCAAACCAGTAGATTGTCTCTTATCTGCACTTTCCCAAACTTGAAACTCGGTGCACTGAGCATTGCGTCGGGGGCCGCCTCTGCAATCCACTAAAGTTTGAGCGAGGAGTGTCAGCAATTGGATATGATAATTTTGAGCTAGGATTTTTAACTGTAAAGACATGTCTTCTTCCTCTATCACCAGATATTGGCCCATGAGTCTTTCTTTTGCAGTTCTGTTGCAGGAACCCGATGTTGGGTACCTTTTAAGGAATCGGCTGACATGGCTATCGGCCGATATTATTTAAAAAAAAAAAAAAACAATCAATTAGAAGCGAATCAAGCACATCCCAACTACCGCCAAAATGGGTTTCAAAAATCATAATGACTAGAATAGGCTTGTTGGATGTCCTGGAACTTTTTCTTTGCTTCTTCCGCAAACTTTGAGTTCCTTGAAATTGAACACCAATTTGGGTGCCATCTCTAGCGCAACAAGCAAAATATGTTTCTTATAGCAAGGTTCTACAATTCACACAATTTCTCACATATCCAAGTAAAAATTTATTGTTTCTGAGCCCCTTTTATTTTTCTCTTAGAGAAAATCCCGTAAACTAAAATCTTCTTACAGTTAAAAAATTATCATAAAAACAGTAATTTTTCAATGATCCATGCAGAAACCATATGTTCATTTGAGAAAATAAGCTCAATAAAAGTTCTGTAGGATATGTTTTTAGATTTAAAAGAAGACCCATTTGATTCAATCGTGAAGAAAAGCCTTCGAAAAAAGCTAACAAGAAAGGTTTCCAATGCTAACCAGTGCAAGTTTCTTATAAGCATTCCTGAACTCCGATGCAGTGCATTCCTTTTTCGTTCCCAGAACTGCATAGAAGTTGTCACTTTTCTCTCTCCGTTTTCCATTCTCCAATCCACCAAACAAACACACCGAAGTCAAGGAAAAAAAACACAACAGCAACACAAACCAAGACACTCTTTAGTTGTCAACGAATTCACACAGCCTATTGGCCTAAATATCAAACAATCTCGTAAACTCCTAAAGGATACGTATGCACATTACGAAACTTGGACTATCTTTGTGGGTTGGAACACGGAACCTTAGCACATTTGGTTTTTGTGGCAAAGAAGGGGAGAGGAGAAAAGAAAATCAGGCTCAATAACACTCCAGATGACATGCTTCTGTTTCAACCTGGCTGAGTGTGAACGAAACGCCCCGTTTCATTTTTACGTGTGGAGTACAGTTTTTATTCTTTTGAAACCAACTGAGATGCTGCTGCTTCATATTGAGGCTGCCTCTCTCTCTAGTATTGGATAAGGAATTGTACTTCTTCAAAACTTAATTCTGGTGCCCCCGATCTTCTACCTGATGATATGATTCATACCTTTTGCGACCTTCTATGAATACATTCAAAGTAGCGGGAGTTAAAATGCTAACTAAAAACTCATCGCCTCATTGTCGCAAGTCATTAAATGAAACTAGCTACGGAAGGAAATGCTGCAGCAGTTTTCAGCTGAATATGCTTGAATCGACTACCAACCAGAACAAAAAGCTTCCTATTTATGGATGACAGGAACAGTCATAAGAAACCTGCTGGGACTTGGAACACATCATTCTTTAGAACTATCCTACGACCTTACAAAACATTAAGGATTGGTGGTCACAATCTTACAAAACATTCACCGTTATATAGAAATCAAATTTTCACGCAAAACTAACAAACCCAAATTGGGAGCCAAAACAAAAACAGAGAGACAGGTTATGAAATTGAAAAAGATTCACCAACTAACTAGAAACTACGAAAAACTAGCTATTTGTTTCAGCACAGATAAAATTCTGATATCAGAAGGGGAAGGCCGATTATGATGGACTTAAAACCCAATTGGTTGTTGCATCAAGATCCCTTCCATTTGGGCTTCAACCTTCTTACTTGACATGATGTTATGTGACTCTTGTTGGACATACACATGTCAAATTCTTTTTCCTTTTTTTTTTTTTTTTTGCATCACCTAAGTAATTTCTGAGTTGGTAGGGTCAAGTGGCTAGACGGCAGGCAAGGACGAGGAATTCAGAGTCGAGCCAAGGAGGTCATTGCACTGGCTTGCCCCTTCAAGTGTCTTATGATTCTCAGCTCTCGGGCTGCTCCCTGCACTGCTGTTAGAAAGAGACCCAAAAGTAGTCTTCTGTAAGACCCCAGTTGGAGATGATCCAATAGGAGGGCCATTGTCCCAGCCCCCAGTCATAAGGTTAAGAGCGGATGGGTTCTTGCAGTCATTTGCACCATTACTATGATGCAAAACCTCTCCAAGGGGACCACCCATAGATGCTTCCCATGAGATTGGTATCCAATTTGCTTGCCTTGGGCTTGGTTCATTAAGGACACTACCCACTCCCAAGCCCATCCTTACTGGGTCCAACTCACGTGACAGTCTGAGTGGCGAAACTGCAAGTTTCTCACCAGTTGGAGAAGAAGTGGAGGATACAAAGCCCGGGGAAGCCAAGGGGATCGAGATCGATAGCTGGGTCCTGTCTGGTTGCATCCCAATCTCAGGCCAGGAAATAGCTGAGCGATCACATTGGGATTTAGGCCAGTCATCAATGAAATGGCGAAGTGCTTGTTGTGAATCAGTTCCTCCATCACTGACCTCTTGCGAAGAACAGTTCACTAAACTTGAGCTTCTATGTGAAGGGTTGAGCAAGGAATCAGAAGTGACTAGCCCAAACACGTTTCTTGAGGGTTCTTCATATGATATTTGCTGTTTTTGAATCATGAAAGAGTTTTCTTTAGGTTTCAGGTCACTGGAAGGAGATAGCATGGAGAGGCCGGGTTGATCTTGCATTCTTTCACCCATATTGTCTTTGTTGATAAACATCCTGCTAGAGAAATTACAATTCCATCATTCAACCTAACAAACGTTGGACTCCGAGAAGAACTACAACATTCTTATGGAAATTCAATGAGAACTACTGTTTTATCATACTAAAAATATTTTTCCGGAATCATACCATCGATGTCAAGGCAGTACTAACTACTTAAGTTCGAGCAAATATAAACTAACAATGCTCAATAAGGAATCAGAAACTAACATCAGCTAGCCTCGGCTGAAGATGATACAATTCTATTGCGTTTTAAGACACGAAGAGATATAGTAACCAATGTCGCATATGGTACCACACTAGCACAACAATTTAGATGCCAAAGGTGAAGCGTGGCTACGAACAGAATCTATGAGGTGGATAAGAAATTTGATACAGGAAATATTATATCTATCACTCACCTGTTGATGGTGCTGGCCACAGAAGGACCAGATACATCATGCTTAAGGTTCTTAAGTTGTTGGTGTGCAGAGGTGAGGCCGTTGGCCGCGCCGCCTCCACTGGGTACCACAGCTGCAGATGCTGATGGGGATGAAGCAATAGGCATCAGCTTTGAGTTGGGGCTGGGGGTGGTGGTCCCAGTGATGGCGTGGCCGATTTGGCCTTCCACAGGCTTTCTTGAACGGTGGCGGCCCCTGTTCATGTGCCGTTCACAATATTTTTGATCAGCAACGGCATCTCTAGAGCATCGCCATTTCTTCCCATCGGTCCTTCGACACCTTCCGGGCTCAGGATCGGTATTGTTGGAGAATCCCAAATGGAAAGGACTCCATCCCACTTGATACATCCAAAAGACAAAAGCATCGAAAATCAGAACGGAGAAAATTAGCGATTCGAAGTTTGTAAAATATTTGCATCTAAATGAACAGAAATCTGTGGCTTACAGCAACAGTAGTTTTTTTAAAAAGAAAAATAGCAATTGTAATTTAATTCATTACAATTTGGAACAGTTAGATACATTGGTAAATTAATTTTTCCACTCTCCATAGCATATATCATAAATATAGTAGAGAGAGAGAGAGAGGGGGGAGGGGCCATATGCATAACCTTTATATGTTAAATACGACTAGAAAATTTCTTTAAAAGCTAAGCACGCAAATCTTGCGGATGCACCAAACTAGCTTTCTTTAGTTTGCACAAGGGAACAAAAAAAAACTTACATGTATTGGCTCTCAGAAGCCCCCCTTGAAAGCTAGAGAACCCGGCAGAATCAAGGGCTTTTCTGATGGGAATGAGCAGGTTAGATGGTACAGGCATATTAGCAGTTATGTATTTGTAGATCAAGGCCTGGTGTTCTAGCTCCATCCATTGAGATGGAGTAAATGGCCCTCGCGCTCCTGCTAAAACACCATGCGCGCTTGGACCATCCAAGCTCCCTGAGCTATAGCCTGAGAAAAAAAAAAACCCAGAGAAATCAGATAGGTAATAGGCAAAAAAGGACGGAAAGGAAGCCAAAATCTCAAGGCATTTCACAGCAAGCTGGATAGAAAAAGGTTATTTTCGAGATTAAAAAAAAAAGGAGAAAAAAAAGTGACACAGGGTTGCTATGGGGAAAACTAAATTGTAACTAGAATATATTTATTTCTTTTTTTATAAATAGCTCGACTGCAATATTTTACGGCGGCGGCAACAATCAAGTATTTTCTTGTCTCTGATCAGAAAACAAAGTGATTGTGCTAAATAAAGAAGAGAAACGAAAAAGACGGAGAAAATCAAAAGATAAAAGGACTCAAAACAATCGAAAAATGGGGCCTTTTCTTTCTGTTATAGCTCTTTCCATCCTGGCTTCATGAAAATATCATTTTTGTGCTCCCTAATCTGCTGCGTGGGAATATTAGAAAAACACATCTCCCGGAAACAGGAAGACAGAAATTTTAAGAGAGAAAATGAAGGGGCACTCTTTTTTTCTTGACAAGACTTGAAACAAAGACCACCCCGGACATTTCCTTGAAAAGACCTTCCACTAGTACAAGGGAATCAAAATCCAAGTTACCAATAACATCCGTATTTCAACTAACGTATCCCATCTAATGTTTCCAACCCAACAATAAACATTAATCAAAAGACAACCCATCTCATAGATCTGGAGATCCATGCGAGCACCAACTTCCCTACCTCTCCAAATCATATTCAAAGCCATTTCAGCTGCAGTTCCCCATATAACGGTCCAGACACCACATAAATATTAAGACCTCAAACTGCTTAATGAGTACCTGTATTTCTACTGTATGCAGATAATGCGTGGTGAAAGTTGGGTAATGGGGCATTCTGAAAGTTTTTTTCCACAAGAGCTTCGGATTTGGGAGAGGAGAAGCTCAGCATTTGCTGTTGTTGCTGACCATCAGAGAATAGGGTGCAATTAGATCTCAGTAGAGCATTTTTCTGGTGAAGCAGCACCGCCTTGGAGGCAGCGTAGTCATCAGTCTTGACCAGCTTTGAGCTCCTCCAGTCATCTTCAGAGGTGCCAGATCTCTGCTGCTTGAGGAATCCAGCTCCGTACCACTTCTGTTTTGTCTCAGGATCTGAAGCAAGAGGAGAAAAACCATTGTCTGAACCCATTAACCCATCAAAACCCACCACCCCGAAATCCATTTAGAAAAGCCCACCAAAATATCACGAAACTGCTCAGCCGAGGAAATGGAACATTGGGTCATTGGCTAAAAAGACAGAGACTTGAGGGGGATGGAGGCGCATTTTCAAGGGTTGAGTGATAAGCTTAAACTCGAACTGAAAACCAGACTGGTTTTATTTCGGAGTTGATGTTTTGAGAAAGATAGAATAATTGGAGAGAGAGAGAGAGAGACTAGTGGGCGAAGAAACTGACCGAACAATGTTCGTACTGAATAATCCCTTTATATCTCGTGCATGCTAACAAAAATATCCGATTATTTAAATTATTCTGTAAGAACATCCTCGTTCGCTTGATCAAACGAGATGATTGGTTAAATTTATATAATTAATATTAAAAATATTTTACATTAAATTAGATAAATTTAAAATAATTTAAATTTTTATTACTGTAGTTAATTAAAAATAAAGAATTATAATTGATTCATTAAATATTAAAATATTAATTTCTCACTTCAAATAAAAATATCATTTGATTTGTAATTAAGAAATTTAGATGAATTTAATCAAATATTTTTTATTATTAAAATTAAATAATTTTTGAAAATATTATTTTTTTAATATTAATTTAATTAGAATATAATTATTATTAACATTTAATTAGTAGAATTATAAAATATGATAAAATTAAATTAAATAAAAAAATTATTAAATTAATAATATTTTATTATTATATATAAAGTAAGTAAATAATCTAATGTGAGAATTGAATTTAAATAAAATAAATAAAAAATAAATTTTAAAGATAAATTTAACTAAGTTTCTACCACCATTATTTTTCCAGGAAAGCTAAGAGCAGCATTAAAGAGGAAATAAAAAACAGAAAAAAAAGACCACGTTGAAACCCTCTCACAACGCCCAAAAATAAAAACTTTCTCGTTCTTTGTTTATTCTATTTAGCCGTTTGTTTTGACAGATGAGAGAAATGAGTTAACATAAAAATTAAAAATTTAATAAAATATTTTTAAAATATATATTTTTGATATTATTTTTATCATAAAATTAAAAAAAAATTAAATTATTTATTTTATTTTATATATAAATTTAAAAAATTTATAATAATTAGATGATGAATGGTTATAAAAAAATCCTGGACTGTTTTGACTGTTTATATCACCAAATCAATAATATTATACCAAATACAAATAAAGTGTTTTATTTAAATTTAGATGGCATCGGATAGGGATAGGGATAGGGATAGGGAGACCGGGTTTTTTAACTTTTTCTTTTTCTTTTTTTTTTTCTTTTTTTTGTTGCCTTGCAAAGTCCGCTTGCGGTTTCACATAGATCTCTCACTCGTCTTAAAAGTAAAAGTGAACAAGTGTGGACAGCATGAACAAAGATGCACCCGCCACGTGACAGACGCCACTCTCAAATTCTTACCCATATTCTCTCTCTCTCCCCGTCAACCCCACCCACAGTTTGATTTATTTCATTTACAACCTCTCGAATTGTTTTATTTTCCTTAATTCCCAAACACCGGATTTGGATTTCCATTCCCTCCCTCACCTCTCCACCATACCGTCACTTGTTGTAACGGCTAACCCCAGATCAGTGCCACGTATTCAGTGATACATCGACGGCAACAAACAAGCCTACTGACAGCAGGTCATAAGCTCGTTCACTGGCTTAACGGTAATGTTAACGTTAACGCGGATCTCCTTCTCGCACCATCTGTTTACTGCAAACGCAGCTGAACCCATTTATCAGAGCCAAACTCTGGACCCACCCATGACGAAGAAGACCCGAGGCTCTGTGGTGACTGACTCGAACTCGTGCTGATTCGGAGCACAGAATCGTTCAAGAACTGCTTCAGAATGATCTCCCGTCCTTGACCTTCGAATGGCTCTCAGGCTTTCTCCATCCTTATTTTATTTGAGTGCCATCACCGGTGGCGGATCTACATATATCGCAGGGCACCCCAAAATTTTTTCAACATTCAAAATAGTCCAAATTTTATTCATAATTTCGTGTATATTAAAATTTGCCCCTCCAAAAATTTATAGTTTCCTTGTTGTCTGCTTTCTTCAATTTTGTAAAAGTTTACTATATATAGAAATTTCTCTCAAATTTTTTTTCTATAATTTCTATATTTTGTATAACGGTACTACTTTACGACTCATAGTAGTCTCGGAATGTTATGGCTAGGTTAAAATCTTTTTTTTATATTTTTTAATTTTTTTATCATTTTAAAATATTTTTTAAAAATATAAAAAAAATCAATAAATTTATAGTCACTTCTTTAACTATTAAATAAATAAAAAATTAAAAAAATCAAATAAAATACATAAAGTGTCAAAATGAGGAAATAAATTGAACGGGCAAAGTAGCATTTTTTTAATTTTTATATATTATCTATTTTTAAGGATGTGACCATACTAAAATTAAATTAAAATTAAGATAAAAAGAAATAATAAACTATTAACATTGATTGCAAAATTTTTTATTATACAATATTAAGTTTCTTAATATAGAATTCAAAGTGAAAACACTGGAAAACCATTCAAGATTGGTGATTTATATAAAAAATAGTAGAGATGATTTATCCTTTAAACTTTATCGAGCAAGAAGAATTTTATTTAAAATCTCAGTCGTAGTATTCCATGCTTGATGTGAAATCAAAATAGATAGATTTTACATTAAATTTGATAACCTATCTTAGATATTAAAATAAAAAATAGTATTCTAAAAGATCATTTGATAATTTCTATGGAGAAAATAATTTTTTAATATTTTTTAATTACAAAATAATAATGGATGAATATTATTCTATGAAATATTATCATCAAAAATTTGAAATAGACATTTAAGTTGTGTTTTTACATTATTTGACAAATTATTGAGATTTAATTTTATAATATTTTTTCATTTTACATAAACATCTCGTGTGATATAAAAGTTGGCCCCTTAAGAAAAATTGTCGGTCCCGCCATTGGAATTTACACTCAAACCTTTCCGCTGAGCTTTGGCTCGATCTGGCCATGGTTCGCTTGACACTTATCATCTCATCTCATCTCATCTAATTTAATCTCATTTAATCTAATCGTTATAATTTTTTAAATTTTAAAAAAATTAAAATATATATTTTAATAATATTTATTTAATTTTTAACTTTTATCTCAATTCATATTGTCTCATTTATAAAAACAAACCAGTCCTTCGGTCATAATTACCCCACGTATCTCCACGCAGAATCAGTTATGTTTCTCCTAGTTTGTAGTCAAATTCTGCACCAAGCAATTGTGCGTCTTATGCATCGATTGTGAATGTGGACTCTTTTTTCCCGACCCCATGTGAATTCGAACCCTGTCCACAACGTCACGAATTGTGAAATTGCTGCGCAGTACTTTATGAGATTGGAAATTGTTCACCCAAAACCGCTTGCCCAAGTCACCAAAAGATGCAGGACATCATCGCTCAAATCGTCGTTGATTCATGGATGGAATAGTACTTACGATATTTTTGAAAATAATTTTTATCTTATCTCATTTTATAAAATCTTATTTCATTCTCAAATATCATTCAAGTACAAAAATTATTAAACTAATTATTATCATTTTTTCAAATTAATCACTACAACTTTTCTAAATTTTTAAATAAAAGATAATTTAAATTTTTTAAAACTCAAAACAAAAATTATATTAAAAAATTATATTCTAACAATATTTTAATTTTATATTTATTCGACTTTTTCCATTTCTTTTCTCAAAACTCAATAAATACTTAATTCAAACTATTTCACTATTATTCACAAAATTCTCAACTCATCTCATTCTCCAAATAACTCTTTAAAACTCTGCCACACTTGCACTGTCGATCAAAAAATACAAAAATTCAAGTAAATTACAAATACAAGGGAATAAGAAATAAATTATATACAAAATTGCTAGCGCTTCAGCCTTCCTCAACATTTGGACTATCCAGTTGATTTTTATAGATCGATTCATGTAGGAGTTTGTCTTCAATATGCCACACTGACGCCATCATTTGAAATTCTCGACCTAGGGCAACATCAAAATTTAACATCATAACCATCTCTCAATTAAGGTTATTCATATCTTCAATGCGAGATTGCTAATTATGTCATGCGGGACTCAGAAAGGGACCTTCACAAAATGCGACTCATATCAATGCTATAATTAAAATAAAATAAAAAATCAATAAGATTTGAATCTTTTCTAAAAGTGTTATAAAGTTAAGGAAAATGATAGGGATCCCCTTCATTTATCCCGTTCTATTTTTTTTTTTTTCGTTTTTTTTATGTAATAATTAAAAAAATGCTGCTTAATAATATTATGAATTTATTTTTAAATATTTAAAAGTGTTAAAAAAATAATGTGAAAAACACACTACAATATTTTCTTAATAACTACATTAAGAAAACTAAAAAAAAAATAAAAAGACAATGATATTTGAACGGGATCCCTAGCACTGTACTAAAATTAATATTCACCTTGTAAATAGTACGCAAATATGTTTAATGAATGAAATATAGCCATGTCCGACCAAACTATAAATCTATGACTATTTATATGTATGACTTCAAGCTTACACAAACTAGATATCTCTTGTAGACGAAAAATAAAAGGTCTAGTCATGTAAAAATTTGGAAAACTAAGTTTAGATGGCCAAAGCATCTTATCTGTATCTCATATGGGTTGTACGGTTCCAGAGTTTTGCCATCTAAATATAATATTTCATCTATAAGTTTTGAGAATATCCACTTAAATAAATTAATAGTGAACAATTCAAAATAGTAAATGAAGATTACAACCTGACACGAATAGTGTAAAATCTCAAGGATTCGGATACTCTATAAATATCATGGGACCCACACATTTTTCAATTTAAAAAAGTCAAAACTATCTCTTCTTATCTTATTATCTAAACATAGATTTTTTTTTACAAATTATCTCATCTCATTTTAATTCAACAAATCTCATTACTATTTAAAATATCTCATCTCATCTAAACCGTCTATCCAAACAAAGCTTAAATTTGTTGATCTCGTTTATAAATTTTAATGTATTACCAAAAGTAAAGGTCTAATCCTCTAAAAATTACTCTTTTATTATTTTGGACGGTGGATTGGATCTAATTAAGTCGCTTGTTCTTCACATTTAATTAGTATAAATTAAAGTAGGCCACTTGTCGTACGTCGTTGTGTTCACTTTCTGTAATTGCTGGTCAAAGAATTTTATGATTATTAATCTTATGTGCAAGATCTGCGTCTAATTTTAAAAAGTTAAGGATTTTTTTTTTAGTGTGTTGTCTTAATGCTTGTGTTACATAGTATTAATATAATTCGAAGCACATGACTTCCATATATACGTAGGCTACAAGATGGCCTGTTCTTTCTTCCTCGACCAAGTTGTTTTTGTACAACATGTCCTAAGCTGCCATCTCTCTGTTCATTGGGCGCTGTTAACCTTTAAACATACTCCTTTATAAAAATCATGTTAATTAATTATATATATATTTATAAGTATGTTAATTATATTAATCCTTTAGATGAACGTACTAAAATTCATCTCCTGCTGGCCTCAATAGACCTCCCTATATTTTTGGTTTTGCTTGATAGCTAGCTGTTGCTCTAATGCTTTATAGTGTCATCAATGGCAAATACATTTTCTCTCTCTTTTTTTTGGTTATGCTTCTCTTTAGAAAAAAAAAAAATTCCAAAGTTTTCTTCATTTTCTAAGACCCTGAAAGTATAAAATATATAAAATATAATTTAGTTTAATAGTTAATTTAAGAACAAAAGACGTACCCCTTGACCGATCGAACATAGAGGTCCCCATGATGAGGTAACATCAGCTTGTTTCCAATAAATGGAGAAGCGCCTAACCAAGATTCGCATTAATTCCCGTATCCTAATAAGCCATATGGATTTTGTTCGTACGATCGAGCTTGACCTTAGGTGCTCCTGAGAGTCGTAGGGCTACTGATTTATATTTAAATTGCAAGAGAAATCCCTTAAGTTTGGTGTACTACAATAATTTGCACACAGCATGCATTAAAACGAAAGTAGTGGGGTTGTTCCGATAACTTTAATGGTAGTGGATAGGTGTAGGATCTGCTTTGCGTTAAATTGTCGTGGTGGCTGATCATGCTGCATGGTGTTGGCGTCTGTGTTGGGTTCCTTCCAAATAATTAATAAAAACTGGGGTAGACACCCGTCTCATGAATTAATCTTTGCATCATTCTATACATTATACATCATAATTTTTTTTATTTTTTTATTTGTTTCTCTTATTAAATGTGTATTATATGGATGATGAATAAAAAAATATAAATATTTCAAAAAGAGTAAAATTAAAAAAATTAAAAAAATTAAAAAATAGTTAGGTGTGTGGTGTGTAGGATGATGCATAGCAATGCTCCCTGTCTCATTGAACTCTGAATTTATTGGTTCTCTTTGAACTTGGTCTACCACGTAGCTAGCTAGCTAGACAATATATATGTATATATATATATGTGATGCTATGTTTGTGTGTATTTATATATTGGAAAATATTCTAGTTATAAAGTGATTATATAAAAATAATTACATAAACGAATATGATTTGATGTGATTTGTCAGATTGTAATTTTATTTTTATTATAAAATAGATATAACAGCTTAAATAAAGTTACATTAATTTATAAAAACAAATTTATGGACGTAGCAATCCTCTTAAATATTATATGCATCTTCGATCGGATGCATTCGGATTTCGGGTCATGTACGTTTGTGTATACATGATGTGGAGTTCTTCTGATAATTATCTTAAAAGACTTTATATTATTTAAATGCATCTGTACTGACTCTGACTTAGATATTAATGAAGCTCAAATTAACTCTCGCTATTGTGATGTGATCAAAGCTAGCTCTGCAAATTTCGTTTTTATTGTGCAATCATTTCGATTCCAAGTTGGTACAATAAACTCCACCGTATTTAAATGAACTTTTTTTCCTCAACCACCGTATTTACATAAACTTTTAGCACTGTTATGAGATAAACTGAAATGAATTAAAATGGTTTTAAATTAGATGAATAAATATTATTAAAATATTATTTTAAATATTATTATTATTTTAAAATTTTAAAAAATTAAATTATTTATTATATTTTAAAATTAGACTAATTTCCCGACTCATTAAATTGGCTTGCCGATATATATAAATAATTTGTATAAATTTTAAATAGATAAGTCTTGTATAAAATTTTATAAAAAATATATTTAAACTTGAAAAAATATAAATAAATTAAATTCTTTTAATAAAATCTATTTTTTTTTTATAAAAATTCTGCAAAAAAATTTTATATTTCAAATTTATAACCAGTATTACTCGTATATCAATGATGGCCCGAGACATTAATAATGATCGGATGGTTGATTCAACACTAACCATCCGCGCTATTTTTTGCTTTAAAAAAATTAAAAATGATATATCTCTACGGATGCGGCAGAGAGAGAGAGAGAGAGAGAGGTGTGTGCTTGTTTCTAGCTGGGCTGCTGGACAGCTGGAGAAAGAAAAGATGTAAAACTACGTCGTCCAAACCAAGCACAACAAACTTCGAAAAGACAAAAAAACAAAAAAAAAAAACATCGAAAGAAAAGCTTATACAATATTAAGTATTATCCTGAATATTGATCCAAGAATAAAAAAGAAAATTCTTATCATAAATTACTGTTCACAACTTCACACTTAACTTAGTTTGGATGGTGAGAAGTTTTTAGAAGTATTGTGAATAAAGATTGAAATGAATTTATGAGTCCTATTGAGAGTGTTTTGAGTTGTTTGAATATATGAAATATGTTGAGTTGTTGACTTTTGGATAGATAGTTGAAAAATGTATAGGTCCCATAAATATTATTGTGATTTTAAAATAATGATAAATATTATAATAATTTTATTATAGTGATTTTATGATAGTGATAGAGATTATAATAATTTTATTTTATTTTTATATTATTATAGTGATAAATATTATAATATTTTTTTTCCTTTTCTCACTCACTCTCTATCTCTGTCTCTGTTTTTGTATCTCTGTCTCTCTCTCCTCTGGCCCGAGTCCCCCCCACGCCCGAAATGGGTATCCGTTGGCTTGGTCGCCAACGTGTGCCGCCCGGCCTCATCGCCACTATCAGTGACTTCCTTTTATGCCGGCGACTCTCCTATCCACCATCAATCTCCCCCACGCGCGGCTCTATCTCTCTTCTCTGCGGTAATCCAACCGAAATGAGTTTCGGTTGTTTCTCTCCATATCTCCGCCATATGCGGCCACCCAGGCCACCGCACCTTCACCACCTCACACCAGCGACCATCTCTCTCTACCTCAGCTACCATGAACCTCCCTCTCCCTCTCTGTCGCACACACGCAAACTACCTCACATAAATGGGTTTCATATGAGCTTGAGGGCACCGCACCTCCACCACCACCTCAGACGAGCTCGAAGCCATCGCACAGTGATATTCGTACAAAATTTGTGATGGATTAGTTTTTAGGAAAGAATTGCATGCGAAAAGAGAGGGAGGGAGAGAGAAGTGTGGGAAGTCTTAGGTTGTGTTTGGGTGTCCAAGTCTCCTTAGATACTCTGAGGAGACTTTGTACGGGTGAAGTTACTTTTACATCCAAACATAGTTTCGCCTACGGCCAGAGACATTCTCACTTCTCGGACGCTCTCTCTTCTCTCCTTTCTCACACATTCTTCTCCAAAAACAAATCCATCAACTACATTTATCACAAGCTCACGTGCGAGAGGTGGGACAGAGAGGGAGAAGAAGGTTTGTGGTGGCTTCGGTGGCCACGTACGGCAGTGAAAATGCATAGAAATGGGTAAAATCCATTTCGGTTGGGTTACCGCATGGGAGAGAATCGGCTGCGCGTGAAGGAGATCGGTGGTGGCTGGGTGAGTCGCCGGCGTGAGAGGAAGTCATCGGTGGTAGCGGTGACGCTGGGTGGCCGCGTACGACGGCGCAAATGGAACCGAAACCCATTTTGGTTGGGTTGCGCAGGGGAGAGAGAGAGAGCCGCGCGTGGGGGACATCGGTGGTGGCTGGGGGAGTCGCCGGCGTGAGAGGGAGTTGCCGGTGGTGGCGGTGAGGTTAGGCAGCGCACGGCGGTGTCCGGGTTGGGCTGAAACCCATTTTGGGCGTTTGGAAGGGATCGAGTTAGAGGAGAGAGAGAGAGAGAGAGAGAGAGAGAGAGAGAGAGAGAGAGAGAGAGAGAGAGAGA
>QEOT01123642.1:51766-68801 GCA_003123785.1 Pterocarya stenoptera
AGAGAGAGAGAGAGAGAGAGAGAGAGAGAGAGGAAAAAGAAAAAGAAAAAGAAAATATTTATTACTATTATAATATAAAAATAAAATAAAATCACTATAATTTTTATCACTATTATATATATAAAAAAATATACTATAATATTTATCACTATTATATATAAATTAAAAATAAAATCAGTATAATATTTTAATATAAATTAAAATAAAATTACAATAATAAAATTATTATAATATTTATCACTATTATAAAATCACTATAATATTTATGGGACCCACACCTTTTTCTACTATCTATCTAAAAGTTAACAACTCAACATACTTCATACATTCAAACAACTCAAAACACTTTCAATAAAACCCACAAACTTACTTCAATCTCTACTCATAATTATTTACAATACTTCTCAACATTTTTCACTACCCAAACTAGAACTTAGCCGTAGGAGAATGTCTTGTTATTTGGATGTAAAACATTGCTCGCCCGTGCAAGGATATCTTAGAATAGTAGGTATCTTCGTTTACCAAACACAGCTACATCTAATGAAAAATAATCTGAAAAAAACGCCGACCCTTACGAAAAAACTCAAAAGCGAAGGAGCAACCCGGCAAGGGTATCCACGTATCATATCATCCCGGATTCTTCACTATCGTGCACACAAAAACAGAAAGAGAAGGAGACACTTGACCTTGTAGAGGGGCCGAGAAGGAAAGGGAGGTGTTTTGGGGTAGGAATTTGGATAGGTACTGGGTACAGTGACGTTGACGTGTCAATAGGGGGCGTGGTGGTGGTGATAGTGCCACGGTGCAGCGCTTTTTAGAGTTAAAATTAAATACAATATTTAAAAATAAAAATAAAAAATTTAAAAAAAAAAACCATAAGAAATAATTTGTACAAATTTTAAACTCATCTGAAAGAAATGTAAAAAAATAAATTTTTATTAGTAAGAGCACTTTCGTACAACAATCTTATACGAAATTTATTTTTTGGAAGTTTAAAACAATCCGAATAAATAAATAAGAGGTACACTTTCTGATGCACCTATAATTTTTCTTTTTTATTAATATTAATATATATTATTGTGCTTTATAATTTTTGGTTGCGATTCTCTCTCCAGCAACCTGACAAAATCACTCAATGAATTAGGTACACCACCACTGACTGACTGACAAGTCATGGCTTCCTCTCACCATTTGGATTGACTGGGTGTTGGCGCTTCTAGCACATCCAGACGTAGATCACAAAAGCCCTCGCTTCCTCTTTACCGACAGCCAATTCTGGGCCCCCCCGAAAAAGCCTTTTCCATCCTTGTCCCCGTTCGCGCGTCACCCCTAGCTGGCGGGTCCCCCCTTGATATTTTCGCTCCATGCCATCAAATCAAACCTCTGAGCCGTACTTTGCTTTTATTTTTCAACCTCTCATGATTTATATATCTAATAATTTCAGAGTATGTTTTAAATCCTAAATTTTTAAAATTATAAAGTTGGATTATATTGAGATCAATCTAGTTTTAAGTTAAATTTAACATCTAAATATCTCATTTTTAAATTATTAAATTTATCTCAACTTAAAATTTCTTTATATATAAAATTCACAACATTTTTAACTCAACACATTTTTACACGCTTACAATCTTTTTGAAATTTTTATAACTATATGTAAACTCATTTTAACATCTAAACACACATAAACTCATTTTAATAAGCCATACAAAACAAACTCCACTATTTTCAACTCGCTATTATTCATAAATAACTCAACTGATCTTATCTCTTTTTGAGAAAAAAAAACATATTATATTTGTTAATAACGGACATGACAAATTGAATTTGAAACATACATTACAAGTTAACTACAACATTAATAACTCTCTAGTACACACTTGTGACTAACATGATCTAGTCCAAGCTGTAACCCTCTACATATCTAAATTCAAAGAGATAGCAAAACTCTGTCAAATACAGAATTAATCAAACCCCAAACTCCATCTAAGATAGAGTAGAGTTAAACCAAACCCTACACTTCGTCTAAGACGGAGTTGAGGACACACTTTACGGATAAAAGTCTAAGAAACTACGTATTTTTTTTTTCTAAAAATAAAAGACATTATAGAAATTTTAAAAAAATGAAAAAATAACGAATTACATGAAAAGATATAGATTCACATTTTCAACATTGGAGGACAAAAATAACACAAACATAGGTTGTAATGTTGCGTGAGAGCCACACCCCACCCTGGTGGTATGGCAGACAGTTAAGTCTAAAGCAGTTGGTGGTCTTGGACCAAAAAAGGCCGCGCATGATGGCAGAAGGGCACCTGGGTGGTGGCGCGTGGAATACATGCGCTCTCTTTGGGCTGCGCTCTCTTTAGGCCGCGCTTGTGGCTCATGCACTGGTCTATTCGGTAAATTCTTTACTCGTCTTAAGGATTGGTGCCTTTAGAAGCCTATGGTGGGGCAGATGGTGATTGCTGGACATCGAAAAGCAGCATATTAGGCTTTGTCCATACTTAACCCTGAAAAACATCAAAAATGAAAAGGAAAAGGAGAAAAGTAAAGATGAAAGGAATGAGAGATGGGGGAGGGAGGAGTTGAAGCTCCTCTTCCCTGTGCCGTTTTTTATATGGGGAGGTTATATAAAGAAGGAGGAGTGTCTCTTCTAACTCATCTCAATTCAGCTCAACATCTAAACGCAGCCTAACTATCACTTTTAAAATAAAAATAACATTTATTATGCTTTTAAGCGATCAAGTAATAACACACTAATAGAATGATAAAGTAAAAGAAAAGTTATTGGCAGGTGAAATATGTCGGTCATGCTTTCTTCCGCGGTGTCTCAGCTACTCTGTATCTCAACACACATGAATGTAAAATTGAGATTTAATATGTATCAGTCATTATTTACTCTCACATCTTATACTTATAATTTTTCTATAATATGTGTGATGTTTTCATAGGATATGAATGTGTTTTCAAATAGTGTGAAGTGGTTAATGAAAAAAAAATCATATATTAAATTGAGGTAGAAAAAACAAGAGATAAAACAACTATATTTTCAATTGAAAATTATCAAAATTTCAGAATAATATCTATTAATAATCAAATTAGAAATAATTTTATGAAGCCCACGGCCGAACTTGAATAGTTATAAAATTTGAAATTATAAAAAAAATCTAAATTATATTAATTAATATCGCATATATGAAAACAGCTACCCGTTTTAATAGCTGAACGTCCAATGATCTTTCGAGCTTTTAATCATATTAATATCGCATATATGAAAACAACTGACCATAAGTATTCGAGGACATGAATAGCCCCAAAATCTATATTAGTTATTTAATTTATTTTTTAACAATATTATCCAATATGTATCAAAGCAATACCGAATACAAGATTAGAGACGTGTAAGTCTAGTATAAATTAATTCTTTTAAGAAATTATATTAGAACTCAATCTTAAAAAAAAAAAAATTCTTAAAATGCATCTCATTTTTTTCTAAAATAAAACTTTCACACCCTTAACCTACACGGATAATTTCCTCCGATTATAATCTAATTATCAACCTTAGATCACTTCCAGTTTCTTGTCTGCATGCGTCCAGCTCTACGAATATAATTTTTCCTAAAAGCTGGTGCGCAAACTGCAAAGCATAGCCGGTGGCTCCATGACAAATGGTATTGGATCATTAACTCGTGGCTGAACTTCTTGTCGACCCTCCTTTCGAAGTCTCTCATGCATTGGGCCAAGGCCAACCTAGTGCCAGCTGCATGCACGACCTCAAACCTCTACCTACTACTACCATAAAACCATAGTAATTTTACCTTGCTTTCTAGGGACGAAAGTGCTAAACAAGTGGATGTAATTTGGTGACGTGTGACTTGAGTTTTACCCTACGCAGTGTCCTACAAACGCGTGCGTTCCCTGAGGAAAACCCTAGTATTTGACTGCATGCTTGATGTCTTCGTTAAACTCAATTGGAGAGGGAACGAGGACAAGAGAAAACTATTCTATTCGATCCGTTCCAGAAAGCCTAATGGAACACAATAATTAGTGGGGTGGCGAACAGTTCAATATAGGTTTCTGTATGTAGTTGGGCTCATGATGCTCACGTGACTAGCTTGGCTTTTTTTTTTTTTTCTCTCTCAATAGTTTATTCTCATATAAATTTATTTATTTATTTATTTTTCCTGGCTCACCCAGAAGCTAATTAACTTGGTCCTGATTCAATATCTTAACGAACTTCAAGTCCATCAGGGATTGTACGTTTAGCTCAGACAGCAAATAAAAGTCCGAGGGTTTGTTTGGATGAAGACATGATTACATTCATCTAACGCTCGAAGTTTGAGGAAGAAACTTAAATATATTGTTGGGTTTCCAATAAATGGAACACAATGCGTAGGGAAGTACGTACGATGGAGACGATGTAACATGATGTTTTGGTCTGTTATAAAAGCTCACAGAAAAGTAGGTCAAAGATATGTATCGTGTAGGTGTAGTTTAGTTTCATTTAATTTATTGGGCATGAACCGTGAATCGATGCTCTAAAAAAACAAAAAAATTTCACAAATTTTCAAAAATTAATTTAAAAAAAATATTTAAAAATTAAAAAATTAAAAAAAATATAAAATATAGAATATAATGAAGATTATATAGCAAAATTCCTTAAAAACAAATATCGTAAAAGAACAATAATGACCAACGGGTATCGATGCGAGCATAAAAAAACAAGATGCTATTTTTTATAGAGTCCGAAGAATGTGTAATCCCAAAGGCATGTCTTATCACCTTTTCTGCTTGGTCAAGATTAAATAAATAAAAAAAGGGATTAAATTCTTCAGGGAGAGAGCCACCCACCATGCCTGTCTGTCTTTGTCCTGGTCTGTAGACTGTAGGTGCATCAAGGTGGGTGTTTCCTCGAGACAACAAGATGGCTTTTGGCTGTCTTTCTTGATTTTTTCTTTTTTAAGAACACTTTACATCATTTTATATATCGCATTCTATAATTTTTATTTATTTATTTTATTTATTAAATGTGTATTATATGAATGATAAATAAAAAAATATAAATATTTTAAGAAGATTAAAAAAAAAAAAAATTGATATGTAATATGTAGGATGATACAAAACAATGCTCTTTCAAAAAATATATATAAATGGCATCTGCAAACCTTTTGATAGCGATAATTAGTAATTTTTGGCCAACAATCTTAAATCTGTTACAGGTCTAATACATCTCATTAATATTATTAAATAAGCGAATTAAAATTTAATATTCTGAAATACTGTTTTTACACTCTTCTTATAGTCTATCACATCAATTTAATGGTGCCATTAATTTCAATTTAATTTCTGACCTGATAAATTATATCGTATAGTCTATGACATCAATTTAATGGGACTATTAATTTCAATTTAATAATTTCTAACATGATAAATTATAGCGTATAGTCTATCACATAAGGGACATTAAATGTCATATATAGTTCTACCAATATTTTTTTTGTTTTGTTTGACGTGCCGCTTTAATTGACATTTGTTCAATCTTCTCGGCATGGCCTTGTTTTTGGAAAACGACGGTTGGAAGTTGGAACCACCATTAATCCTAGAGAGGGGCAGTCGTTGGTTAAAAAAGATAACGTTGCGTAATTATTGGATTGCTTGAAGTACAGCATAGCCTATGCTCGTGGGGGGAGAAAAAGCGGGGGTTCTGTATGGCCGACCGACTCACCATATCCAATCGCGCAATTCAATTGGGTCGGTAAAATGAAATAATTAATGAGCCTGGATCTTGTCTTTGGGTACCATGAAAGGATAGTTATAGTGGTGAGTTTGTTTTTGTCTTAACTTCATTTCTGCCAACCATTCATCTATGTTTTAAAACGTAGCTTTTATTTTTTGCTTTAAAAAACCAAAAAAATTGAAACTGGTATTTAGGTTTTCCTTGCCATGTCTCCCCAAGGAACCCAACCTGGGGATGCCGATGATTGTAAATTTGTGATGGGCAAATGCCGTTAATAACTTTCAAGACCAGCGAAGCCGAACCTAGCTAGCTTTTCTAGGTCGAGGATGCGGGCTCCAATAAATTAACAGATACTTTTGCAATAGACTTTCATTAAACTAAGGAAGCCTTTAAATTAACTAGTTGGAGTTTGGGCTCCACTCATGGCATCCATTAAGAGCATTGCCTTTTGCCGTATAGCAACGGCTCAGAACCCCACAAATAAAGAAATAAACCCTACGTGACGGATCGAAGAGCTTTGAGTCTTATATGTGATGGTTTTCTCAACGAGTAGACAATACATGAGAGATATTAAATGCGTATGAGTTTGGTAAACCCTAGAAGGTTTTTTTCACTGTTTAAGACACCCCAAGATGCTTTCTCACATCATCGTCATCATCTTTTTTTAACTTAACTAGAAATCCCTCTTGTCTGGGAGCACTTAATTTGATTTATATTTCGGGGCACCTTCCTCAAGACAGTGAAAAGCAAAGTTTGTCTTTATGGCACAGAGCTTGAGCGCGTGTCAATGGTGGGCGCCATTCCCAATAATTAACAAGTTGATGAAGCCGCTTGTATCAAAAGCTATTAAATCAATTCTTAATTAATCGTTAGGTTAATACCACATGATTCTACGTAATTTGTATACATTAATCAACACATTTGTTTAATGCTTTCTGATCTCATCCATCCAACAACTTGAATTAATCAAAACATATGTCACATGCAAAGATTATAAAAAAATGGAAAGATTGATTAGTTAAATGATTAATGGGGATTCTTATGTTCACATATCTTTGAGATCATAGCTAATTGCATGCACGATTATCGAATATTCGCACGCATAAGGCCAGTCATCATATGGTTATATACTAATGACTTGATTTCTTTTTTAAGCATTGAGCTGCAACCCAGCATGTGAGGAGATCTTGGGATTGAATCCCTCTCTGCACAAGCTATGTGACTGTTTTCTTTTTTCCTATTTTTTTTTTCGCTTTTTCCACCTTGCTTGATCCAATCTTACTTACCGGGAATTTTTTTTAAAGGTTATTATCAAGGTGTTACATGATGGTTTTGTTTTTGTCTTTGTTTTTTTTTTTTTTTAAATTCCTGAGCAGGTACTGCAGGGTTTAATTGTTTAAGAATAGGTAATACAAACCATGATGAACATCGACGTAACAGATGATTTCACTTGAGTTGGTGAATATTCGTAGTTTGCAGAAAGCTCCATTCTCGACTTAGATATTATTTTCTGTCTTATGTATGCAAGTAATTAAACGTCACTCATGCATGATGAGTGTCGATCGATATATAATCTAAAGAAAGCAAACTGTATGTATATACATGCACTCATTAATGTGATCTGGTCCTGTGAGGCTAGCTGTGACTTTCTATGCCTAGCTTGTATGTATTCCAGAAAGGATCTAGGAGCTAATGGTTTTAGGCTTACAAGCGAGTGGTCTCAAGCAAGAGACAATAGGAGATCTAGGAGCTAGGAGATTAAAAACAATGATAAAATAGCTTGATTTAATTAAAAATATTTATTTAAATTACACAAAATGAATATATATATATTAAAATACTATATACTATACCATAATATCATTTCTACGTAACTTAATCAATGCGATAGTTTATACCATTAATCTTTGATTATTTAATATTTAAAAAAGAATTAATTTAATAGTCAACAAATGATAAGTGATATCACATTAATATAATGCGAGGAATATACAATGACAATATAATATACGATATATTTTGTATATATAAATGGCATAAAGGGTCCTCATATTTGCTGGCCTTTGTGGGTTGAGTAATTTTTATTTATTTTTCTCAAGCGGAGAGAACAAATAATTATTTCAATTCATCATATGGCAATATAACCTGAGATGAACTCTCAATGGGCCTAAATTCAAACCCACTTTTCTGTTCTAATCCACTTGGGCCCTAGAAAAAGGAATTGCCTAGACAGTTGGATGTGGTATTTGGCCCATGTGGACGGTGAACCCAGGCTCGCTTTTGTTGTAACTTGTTTCTATATCTGTGCATGTGAGCCCGAGCCCATTCTGAAAGTACTAAGTTCGCGTAGACTCCTGGTTCCAGTTAACTTTTGCGTTGACTATGTCTGTGTTTTCGATCAAGACCTAGGTAGCTTTAGTAGACTCCTTTTTTTTTCCTAGGGTTTTAGGGTTTTTCAGTTCTCGAGCTTGGGAGCTAATCAATGGACTCTGATGAAGCGAAGCTCTTCGTCGGAGGAATCTCTCGGGTGACTGGCGAAGACACTCTGAAAAAGCATTTCGGAAAATACGGCACCGTATTGGGCTGCTCCATAGCGAAGGACCGGATCACCAAGAATCCCAGAGGGTTTGGATTCGTTTGGTTCTCTGAATCATCTGCAGCTGATAAAGCCCTTCATGATCCCCATGTTATTCTGGGAAAGACGGCAAGTTCATTCTATTTTGTTGTTAGCCTTTGTCTTTAGAGAATATTTGAAACATTTTAATGTTTATACCATGTTTGGTTGCTGTGAAAATAGGTATAATTTCGAACGCATTCGAATAATTCTGTAGGCTCCGTTGATTTTTTTATTCACATTTTACAAGGGCCTGCTAGTGGCCGAAAAAGGAAAAAAGTTTGTTAGTTATACCACGAATCTCTCATTTTCTTAAATCGTTCGAAATAAGATCTCCCATCTTCTTCTTCAAATATAATAATTACATTTTACTGCCTTTAATTTTCACCTAATTCTTCAATTAACCGTCAAACTAGAACAACTATACTATATATAAATCGAATTTTCTGTTTTGGAATTACCCATAATCTCTGTTTTCAGCTAATCCCGTCTGTTAATTTCGATCACTATCTTGGGGAAATTAGTAAATTTTACGGGTGTTATAACTGTTATAGTCTAACTTAAAAATTTGAGAGTGCTAAATTTGTATAGTAAAATGTAACATAAAAAGATTCGGATTTTCTTTTTGGAAAATAAGATGCTCTCTTCCAACCTTAATTAGTCGGGATAATAGAGTTTAGCGCAAAAGTGTGAAGCCTTTTTCGCTTGGAAATTAAGATACTCTCCCAACCCGATTTAGTCTGGGTGGTTGATTTCAGTTTAGTGCAAAGGAGTAGGACATTTTTTTCTGTTGTTCTTTTCTGTTTTTGTTTGTAGGATTTCTCTCCTTTATTACAGTACATCTTCCTAGAAGCTAAACA
Organism: Pterocarya stenoptera; assembly: GCA_003123785.1. Taxonomy (NCBI): domain Eukaryota; kingdom Viridiplantae; phylum Streptophyta; class Magnoliopsida; order Fagales; family Juglandaceae; genus Pterocarya; species Pterocarya stenoptera. Next base: position 60,981 of record QEOT01123642.1, read on the forward strand.
GAACTTTAATATTTGCATCTATTTTCTTGGTTGTTTGATTTACTGTTAATTTTTCATGATCTTTTTAGGTAGATGTGAAAAAAGCAATACCCCGGAGTGAACAACAACAGCATCAAAACCAACAACAGAATAGGGGATTGAGTAAGAGTAGTAGTACTGACAATGGCGATAATCAGTTTAGGACTAAAAAGATTTTTGTAGGGGGTTTATCAGCTAGTCTAACTGAGGAAGAGTTTAAGAATTACTTTGAGAGGTTTGGTAAGGTAACAGATGTAGTCGTGATGCATGACAGCACAACCCATCGGCCTAGGGGCTTTGGCTTTATCACCTTTGATTCAGAGGAGGCTGTGGTGAATGTTATGCAGAATAGCTTTCATGAGCTGAATGGTAGGCTTGTGGAGGTCAAGAGGGCAGTGCCAAAAGAGGCAAATAATGGTAGTGACAATGGTTTTAACATGAGAGTTGAGGGTAGAGGAGGGCCTCCTTGCAATTACCCTCCTTATAGTCCCGGATACTGGATTCTCCCAGGTTATGCACCTTTTCCTGGGTTTAGCAGTGGTGGAGGTTCTCTTTATGGAGCAGGTATTTATGGTGGTTGGTACCCTACAGGTGGATCTGGTGGCATTGGTTCTGCTGTTGCTCCATTTGCCCCAAGAAGTTCTTGGTATGGCCCCAGGGGGAGCGTTGGCAGGGTGTTCCCGTTGCCTCACAGCAGTGGTTCTATTTATGCTGGGTACTTGAGTGGTGGGGTTGGAGTTATGAGTATGGCTGCAGGTGGGTACAATGGGATTGTTGGACAGAGTGAATTGGAAACTGAATCTGGTTCTTGGTGGCAATGAACGTGTTCCAGTTGATATTACATCACTTTGTGTTGAAGGGGTAAAGTTGGACGCATTCTTTAGGTTTGAAGGGAAGTGATGGTGCTACTTTTAGCGAGAAACTAAAGGAGTCAGGATGGATGATTTGAGCCTAACCCTCTCGGTAATTGTAGCTAATTCTAATTGAATTCTCTGCACCTTTTAACTTGTTTGCTGGTGGGGCTAGGTGGTAATTATCATTTCTTTTTGTTGAAAGTAGATCACCGTCATTCTTTCATTTGACATGCTGCTTGCTGTGTTTCATGTGTAGCTTATATGATGCATTGGTACAGGATTAAGTTTTCTGTAATATAATGGCTTTCGAAGTTCATTCTTTCTGTGCTGCTCCTCTTAGTACATGCTAGAATAGTAGATGGCAGAAGTTGCGTCCAAAGAACTTGTGTTCTCTTAATCTTTTGTTCTGTCTGTGTATTCGACTCTCATAGAAGAACAAGTGGTGAGAGAGAGAGACAAGGAAATGGCAGAGCATTAATTATCCTTTCAAAACACATCCTTCTTGCGCATGAGCTTTATTGGCTCTGTACTTGTTTTAGTGTTATGCCTATGCAAGGTGTTACTAATATTAAAAGGGGATAGGATTCCTCTGTTGGGTTGCCTGTGTGGGTCCTGAGTTTTACTCCATCGTGTTGTATCTTTCCTAAGTTGCCTCACCTTCTTGAGGGTGAAAAAAAGCTCTTATTTACAGTCTTTGATCTCCGGTGTTCATGTCTGCAGTTGGAGTTGTGATAATTATTCGTGGAATCAAACCATTTCAGTGATGCTTTACATTTCAGGGTTTCCTAAACATGAGTTGGATCTAAACTTCTCATCTCTCTTTGCTCTATTCTTAGAAGTATCAACCGTATCTTGAATTTAGGATGCATTTGGATGTGAGGGTTTAAAGGCAAGGCGTTTGAGAAGCAACTTTTAGTATCAATAGCCTGATGTGAATTTCAACATGATTAATTTTTCATTATACCAGAAAAAAAGAGATTTTGTTCATACAAATCACTTTTGTTATAAATTTGAATAACATCTCGTACCTAGTCCTCATAAATCGCCATCAATGAGTCTCATCAATATGCAAATTGTGTACTGTCCATACTCCATTCTAGCATTATAATATAAAATGTTGAAATACAAATCATCCTATTCAAATGCTGCTATCCCCATGAACATATGATGGGGAGTATTGGGATTTGATGCAATTTTGTGGCACGCTTATTGGTTTTTGCTGGTCACTATATTTACTTGCATTCTTTATCTGCATATTGTATGGCATATAGCATTATTTCTTTTATACCGTATAAATATGGCCTTGGTAGGATTCTGACAATAAATTTAGACCATTCAAGTTGGGTTATCTTATAGAATCTAAATAAGAGGAGAGAGTTTTCCTTTTGAATGCCATTAGTCACTTGAGCAGGCGACATTTTCTGTGTCTATTATTTACTTCATTGGGTGAATGAATCTTGTACGGGTGTCTGAGTTATATTTACCTATCGGAATTAGGCATCAGGTCTCTTAGAGTTCAAGCAGGAACTCTAGGTTGGAGTGAGATAAAAGACATAAGGTATGATTCCTACATTGTGTATTGAGATTTGATGTTATTAGCTGGGGAAACAAAAAAAAAAAAAAAAAAAAAGATGTTGCGGGGTTCACACACTGCATATCTATTTCGACTCTTTGCCCTTGAGTTAAGGTGGAATTTCTAGGTGATCATAATCCCAGAATGAGTTGATAGTAATGTCTGTTTTTGTTATCTCAGCAAAGCATAAGCTACATAACAATACTTTATTAGCGATAAACTAAATCCGTCAGATTACAACGATAACTTCAAAGGATTACCATGCTCTTTACTATTAATGTAAAGCTATTAAACGAGCCTTCAAAGGATTGCCATCCGTCGGAAGTTGAAGTTAGTCGGCCGGTCCCCTCCCCACCCCCCCCTCCCCTCGCCTCGCCTCGCCTCGCCTCGAGGAGAAAGACTCGGGGCTGCTTATTAACATACCATGCTTATGACCCAAATCACTAACTACACCCTTAACCTTGTAACATTGATTGCAGTCAAATTGGCAAAACCAGGCTTGGATGGTCGGGAAAAAAGATCATTTCAAGTTCGATTGCTGATACGGCTTTCACGGGAAATCCATTGGACAATGAATATTTTGTACTGTTTAGTATACTGTTCATATCCCCATAAAACTTTTGTTAACCTTCAAGTTGAATAAATATTATAAAATGAACTGTGCAACATTTATTAATCAATGATATAGGGATAATAATATGTGTTCAACTTTTCTCCAAAAATTGGAGGACGTTAATCTGTAATAAGGCCCGGAATCCAGCCGAATGGGTTTTTTATACTCCTTCTCTCCCATCTCAGCTACTCGCTGATATCGATCCCAAAATATAACCCCCGAACTCAACTTCCCAACAAGTAGAAAGAGAATCCGAAAATAATAAAAATAATAAAGTATAAATGTTTCCAAATCTGCCAATTAAATTCTCGATATCAGTTTTTTAAGCATCTACTTGAACGGTATAGGCGTTGCAAAATCTTCTCGATTTGAATTTTTTGGATAGCTCACCACGTGGATGAGGATATTTGTATTTTCTCTTCTATTTCTGAGTAGGAGAAAAATGAACTTACAACCGAGAAAAAATGTTCTTTATCCAATTCATAAAAAAATCGTTAATCCAATTCTTTCTATAATTTTTAGGCTTAATTAATTTTCAGATTTTACTATATTGATACTATTTAATTAAATAGTATTTAACATTAAAGATTTATAAATTATGTATTTTTCTAATTATGAAAAATATTCTTAATTAAAAATTATGGTGGACTAGCCTACTAGCATCGAAACTATCGAAAGGTTTCCTTTTATTTGCTAGTGTACTTGTATAGAAGTTAAAAGCACCAAAAAGAAAAACGCAAAAAGAAAAAAGGAAATGCTTGTGCTAAGCCAAGCTCCAGGGGGAGCTCTGTCGACCAAGAGATGTTCCCTCTCATCCCCTCCCATTCCCAACTTCAGCAAACCAAATCCTCTACTCTTCTCCAACCGCAGACACAAATTCCGACCCAGGCCCTTCGTCAATCTCACGCTCGCAACCAAACAAGATATCTCTAGCTCCTCCTCCACCAATCCTTCCCCTTTTCTAAATGACCAAGAAACTGTTTTCGTGGGTGAGGAAAATGTTCCTTTGGAGGGGGTCATCCAGTTTGACAAACCCACTTCTTCTTCTTCTTCCCGTTTAGACAAATGGGGGTACTTTAATTTCAAAAACTCTGATATTTCATTCTTCTCGCTTTTCCCCCTTATTGGGAGATTTATTACTTGATTTTGGGTTTGTTATGTTTCTCAGTCGGGTTGCTTTGCTTGCTGGTGGGGATGTTCTGGCTTTGCTTTTGTTCGCCTCAATTGGGAGGTTCAGTCACGGCTTCTCTGTCTTTGACGCTGAGACGCTGCGCACAGCGGACCCTTTTATTGCCGGTACTTTTTGTTCTCGTTTGTTTGAATTGAACATGATTCACTTTGTTCTGGAAATAAAATGATAATAATCAATTTGGATTATCAGGGTGGTTTTTAAGTGCTTACTTCCTTGGAGGTTATGCGGAGGATGGCCGTGGAATGAATGGTCTTTCAAAGGGCCTTTTTGCGGCTGCTAAATCATGGGGCCTAGGAATTCCGGTAAGTTGCCTACGTTATTTAGTTTTCTTTACGTTCTAAACTTGTTCTATGTCTTTAAAATATTTCACTGAAAGTGAAAGTGCTCGTCTCATCTCTGTAGGACCAGAATTTATAACTTACATTATCCAGTAGTGATCCGAAAAATGCTAGTATTAGAAGTTTGATTTCTGCTTTCTTCTTCTTCTTGTTATTTTTTAAATCGGTGCATGTACTCCTCTTTTCTGTTCTCTACTTAAAAGTCTGGTGGTTTAGTTTGCATCCGGAAATCATTAAGGCGTATATCCTGAAGGAGGAGTATATGAAATTCCTAATTTCCTGTCAGATTAAGTGGTAATAAGAATCTTCATCAATTCTGGATGGTTTATAGAAAAAGCAATACATAATAGAAATGTATTGACGGATGGTGTAGGAAGCTCTTTACCTACAAAATATAGGTAAGCAAGTTTCTGCACGGGTAAAAGTCAAATCTCTTAAATTCTGGATTCCTTGAGCTCTTCTATATGCATCTTTCTCCATGGCATTATTGACATCCCACTTACCTTGTTCTATCTAATGTACCAGCCCAACTAGAAGTATTATTGGTTGCATTTGTCATTATGCGTCCTCTTAATAACCAAGTGAAATTGATCAAGTGGAAATTAGTACGGTACAGATGGCTACATGTGTGGCAATGTGAGCCACTAGAATTTCACAGGAAGAGGAATCATTCCTCTCCATGATCTACTCCCTTATACCCTATGGAATGACAGTGGAAAAGGCTACTCCCTTCTCCCAAAAATGATCTGAGAAATCTATTTTTATTTGAATCCCATTCTTACTCAATAAAATTTTTTTTTTGATAAGTAAAAATATTATATATATAAAAAAGGAATAACCAAGTACACTGATGTATACAAGAAAACACTTTGCCCATTGACCCCAATGACCCAAAAAACCCTTGAAAAATAACATAAAATACACCACGCCCGACCCCAAACCCTTGTTTCCCAGAGAACTAAAACGTTACCCGAAAACCCAAACCCAACTAAAACTTCACAATGCCCTCCCTTTGGACTTCCCTCTAGATGAGCTACCACCCTTAGTGTCGTAATTGATTGTCCAATGTAGACGCTGCAACTCCTTATTTTTCTTGAAACTTGATTTGGTTTCAAGCGCATGGCTTGCCTCAATCGCAATTATTAATTCTGAATTGGTCTTCATGTCCTCCATGTGAAATTCCCACAAATTGTTGAATCTTGCTAACTTTAGGCAGAATCCAATCTGCTATTGGGGGAAGAGAGATCAAGGGAGCAACATTATCCCCAGACACAGTATCCAACTGCACCCCCAACTCTAGACGTTCCTCTATACAAGGCACCAACGCCAAGCTCATTGGTTCTCCAGCAACTCCATCAATTCTCTCCAATGGTTTCAGGTCCATTGGAGATTCCGGGTAACAGCAAGTTCCTTCACCTCTGGGGTGGTCTCGGATTCTACATCTCTTTCAGACCTTGGCAATACACCATTTTAGTTCAACTCTGACAAGGGAGCAATAGTTTCTTCAAGGACCAAAGGTGTAACCATAGGCGAATGGCATTCCATTACTGATGTCTTAACGTCGATACCGGACGTAGACCCCGCTTCAAATATTCCAGATTTTCTTTTGACCCGCCTTCTTACTCAATAAAAATGAGGAGAAAATACACTTCTTATCGACCATATATATTATACACTTTGCACCCCAAACTACTAAAACTGACACATTGTGTCCAACCCCGCCCCACTGCCCTGCCCCTGGAGGGCAAAACACCCGCTTGGGGGGGGGGGTGGTATGGCCCCAGTGGGGCCCCACCATGTATATTTTATTTATTTTTATTGGCACCAGGTGTCCGAAACATCTCCACTAATTTCGGGAGTGCATAGGTTTTCGGCAAGGAGTTTTCCGCAAGTGCACCTCGGGTAATTCAATAAAAAAATTCCCAAATCCGATGACTCCTAGAAATTGTTTGCACCTAAGGGGATTTGAACCTTAGACCTAGAGGGAGCATATTCCCAAGCCCAAAGCCTTTATAACTTAAGCCAACCACTAGGGTTTTTTTTTTAAATATAAATGTTTATTATTTTTACGATATATAAATATAGTCATATATATTAAGTAGAACTTTTACTTAATACTTTGTGTAAGTTGTAGTGTAGTAGGATGACCTTTTTATAGGTTGCCTTGGCAATAGAAATCTCACATTTAAGCAATGTGAAACTCTTGTGTATTGGGGGTCCGCCTCCCCGGCAGCGAGGTGGGGTCTAGGGGTGTAAACCCTACCCCTGCCCCGTAGTGTGCCGGTAGCACCCCTATCTCAAACTACTAAAAGGCTTCAAATGTGCAACATGTTGATTTTAGTAGTTTAGGATGCAAAGTGTAAGATGTCTCACGGTTTGAGGATGTCAAGTGTATTTTTCCTTAAAAAGAAAGATAAAAGTGTGGTCTCACCCTTGCTGGAATATGAATAAACATGGTAGTTATCACATGGTGATCTCAATGGGCAATTTCTACTATTTGGATTTGGCATTTGAACACACAGAGGCTCATATAAGTCCTAAGCTATATTCTTTTGAGCACATGATCAACCTATAACTTCTAGCATGCACTTTCTTTTTTTTATTAGTGAGCCAACAAGACACCTGTTAAAACCCTGCTTTTGTTGGACATCAATGCCAGCTAGGGATAATTATAAGGGCAGCAACCTCAGGTCGTTTTCCACCTTATAACTTTATAGCAGTAACAATGGGAAGTACTGCTGTTTTACTCATTGGATGGAGAGCAATATTGTACAAAATTCTTCCGAATGATAAGAGAAAGACAAGTGATGTATATCGTCGTGGCAACCCATTTGAGTTGTTTGAGGTATGGAGTTTTTTTCCTGCTTAATTAGTGTATTGAAATTTATAATATTTTGGTGATAGCTTTTTTGCCTCGTCTAAGAAATATCTTCCTGCACAATACCAAATTGTGCGCTGTATGCTGAAAAGTTGATAAGATTATTTCCTTGGAAGAAAATTGAGCTTAGGAGTTGAATTATTGTCCTGTTCAGTCGATGATACAGCATTGGGAAAAAAGTAAATTTCTGCGTAAGAAATTACAACCCCATTAGCTTGTTAAATTTGTGCTCGTCAGTAAACTGCATGGTGCTTGGGAAAGGGAAGACCCTTGCAAGGATATGATCAAATTTTTACCTGTTGTTTCCGACTATCTTGCCATTTATTTTGAAAGCCAAGTAAATATTCTGTTTTTT
>QEOT01123643.1:0-76996 GCA_003123785.1 Pterocarya stenoptera
TTGTTGAAGACGATAGTCTCTAGATTCCTCAAGCCCGCTGTATCTCAATTTCTTTATGTTATTCTCGGCACTTCCTTCGGTTTTTCTTGGCACTTCATTCTCAGACGTAAGGTGAAAACCGACGCCTTTGGCGCGGTTTTTGGGCAAGACTGACGCTGACCGAAGAGAGGAAATATGGAGTAGCAATTGGCCGTAACCGGTCGATGGAGAGGAGAAAACTGGCCATATTGACTTCGGCGGTTCACGATCGGTTTCTCGGTTTGAGCTAGCGGTGATGGTGGTCTGAGAGAGTAGAGAGAGAGAGGATGAGAGAAACTAGAAATCGATCGAGGAAGAAGACGGGAGGTTGAAGATGATATAATATCGAAACGACACCGTTTGATTTTTAAATCAAACGACTTTGTTCCACTTATATTTTTTTTCATATGTTAAGGCTAAAACGACGCCATTCCACTTAAACTTAGGTGGAACGGCGTCATTTCATATATAAGACTGAAACTAATATACCATCGGCCGGTTTGGCGGTTTGACAGTGGTTCAAACCGGGACCAAACCAACCAACTTCGGTTTGAGGAAATAACCACCGCATGCCAGCCGGTTCTTGACGCGGCCGGTCGGTTCGCGTCTGTGGCGGCCGGTTTCGTCCATTTCTGTTCAGCCCTACTCAAATGTACCTGGAGAGCAAGGATTGATTTTGAAGGAGCTTCAAGCTTGAGTATAAAGTTTAACGTAAACATTATATCTTCTATTTTGTTTATATTGTAGATTTGTTCTCTATTTGTGACGAAATGCAAGTGTTTCCCAATCGATTACTTCTTGTAATTTTTCTTAATTTTGTTTGGATTCTGATTGGGTTTAGATCTTTTTTTTTCATCATCAAAAGCGAGTTACGATGTATAAATCCGACTCCGCTCCAATAAATCGGAGTCAGAGTTGGATTGGATCCTATAAAAGTCAAAGTCGGAGTCGGATTTAGGGGATACCGACTCCGATGCAGTTGGTGCTCACCCCTAGGAGAGACTGCCAAGCTAGAATATAATTGAGTTGAAGAAATGCTCACGTGTTGACACACTCCCGCAAGCAGTTGGAATAAGTTCTTGATTATGATCTGTGGATAATATTTACCTTAAAAGCTGTTGGGGAAGTGGGCTGGGAGCCTAGAAAGTGCTGACTTGCATCTTTTATATTGAATGAGATGGGAACTGATTGCTTTTCTTTACAACTTGATTTTCCTTGTACAGAGAAAATCCCTGTGCTTATAAATTACACAATCTAATTAAAAAAGCACATGTATGGTAATTTTTTCTATTAAGAACTGTACATAGCCGCTGGGATGGTATTTGTTCCACTTATGTATAAGCTACACTTGCTGATGAAGAACTTAGTCGGTAGAACCTTGCCTTCTTTCATTTAAGTTTCTGTCCAATGCTTGCACAGGTTTTGTGATACGCCTTTTTTTATTGGCACCAGGTGTCGGGGAACAGTGTCCCCCGACTCCCGACTAATCCCGGGGGTGCACAGATTCTTGGCAATAAGTTTCCCACAAGTGCACATTGGGGAATTCAATGGGAAAATCCCCCAGTTCGATGGCCCCTAGAGATTGTTTGCACCAATGGGATTTGAACCTTAGACTCCAACTTGGAGGGAGCATACCACCAAGATCAAGGCCTTCACCACTTGAGCAACCCCTATGGGTTGTTTTGTGATAGACATTTGATCTTGCCTGAATAATCAGCAATGTTTTCTCCTTTTATTCTTTTATAAGAAAATGTAATTCATATTCTGCTTAGTTTCTGCTGTAATACTTGTTTACTATGCAGCCCTGGCTTTCCTTGTCTATGCGTGGAGGGCAGTCTTGTTGGAACTTGCTAACTGGCGAAAGGCTGCACTTGGTATAATTTCTTTTGTGGGATACCTCTTGAAAGTTGCCTTGGCTATTGTTTTCCACTTCATTGGCGATCCCATAACTTCTCTGATAAGATGTGTTGAGACTGCTCTGTACACGATCCGATCATTTTATTCTGGCATAGTGGCATACGCACCTGTTCGAGAGTTGACCACAATTATTTTACTTGCATCAGCCGTTCTTGCTATTGCAGAAGCTGTTGTTCCCAACTCTGTAAGTAGCCAACCTCATCTTCTTACAGTATCTGGACTACTTGGCTATGCAGCTGTAAGTGGTTACATCTCTGAGCCACTCTTCTGGACCCTTCTGTTGCTGTTGTGTGGTTTCTCACGGTTTGTTAAAAAGAGAGATGATGTTTCATCTGCATTGCCTGCTGCAGCTGTGCTTGCTGCAGTTGGAGAACCATGGGTTAGGGTTTTGGTAATGGCTTCATATCTAGCTCTAGCTATATCTCATCATTCTAAAAAGATTTTAGAAGAAGAGAAGGAAGAAGTAGAAGTTGTACCAGTACATAGGAGGCTTCCGCTGCCATTGCTGGGTGTAGCCTTAGCCATTGGAATCCGTCTTGCCGCTAACTGGGCTGGGTACCGGCACTTGACATGGAAGATAGTCTGAGCATTAAAGTTGATTTGTACCTATCTAGATACACTGAGCAAATTGCCCTTGTATGTATATTTTGGAGATTTCATGTGAGGAGTTGTTGTGGCGGCAATCAATCTAATTTTTTTTCTTTGTCATTCCTTCCAGTAATCGTGTCGTGTTGTAGAATCAAACGGTGACTATCATATCTGGCTTACACTGTTCCCCCGTCTTCCTTCCCCGTTCATGATGATCAGCATTCAAAGAGTACCATTTCTTGAAACACGGGAGATATATGCCAGATACCCTTCTGATCGATAGAGAAGTTTGTATATGATTGGTCTCTCGAAAGTATGACAAGTGTTCTCTTGGTTTCTCAAAGGAACCACTAATTTTAGGAGTGTACAGACTCTTTGGCAAGAACTTTTGATTCAGTGTGCCAATGACTAAAGCAATTAAAGTTCTGCCCTTTCTTTCACATTACTTCTGAAAGCAACATAAAATAATATCGAAAATATTTTTAAACAAACTAATGAGAAAGAAAATTGCTGCTTATTACACTTTTGTTTCATTTTTGTCGTATCTAAAAAAACAGAGATTTGATCTAATGATTAATGAGTATGCAACATTATAGTATATAAATAATAGGATTTTTTTTTTATAAAAAATAAATAAATAATAGGATTAAATATTTAAAAAAATTCCCTGTAGTTTATTCTGAAATAAAATTAACCCTCGAGTTTTTTTATTAAACTTTTAAGTCCTTGTGATTTTAATAAGAGACAAGAAATTTTATAAAAATAAATTTATAAATTAACGTAATTTCATAATAAAATTATTTTTATTATAAAATAAATTTAATACATCATAAAAAATCGCGGTTGATAGCAAATTTACTTTTATAAAAAAAATTTTACAATGCAATTTCTCTTTTTATAAAAATGAAATTGGTTACCGTAAGGAGAAATCCATTAATAAATAGTATTTTAGAGGTTAAACAAAGGCTAGGCCCAATCAGATTCTCGAGCCGAGCAACGATTAGGCGACCCGCCCGGTCCGGTAAGTAGCCCACTACCGACCCGGATGTCATCGAGCGCTGGAGGAACTTGCTAGGGTTTCACAAGAACGCCTATAAATATGTAAATATGTAGACGAAAGCAGCGATACACAGCTCGCAATCTCTCTCTCTTAGGTTATGGTTTAGTTTCGACTTCTCTTAGGTTATAGTTTCGTTTCGTCTTCCTCTCACTCTCGCTTTCTCTCTGTGTTTGTGTCTCTGTATCTCTTCTTATATTTTTTCTTTTGAGATTCTTGGCTGCTTCAATCTGCACGATGCACTACCCCGGGCTTCTCTGAATGAGTAATCAATCGATGACGACGAAAGCCCCATTGCTCGTGCCAAAACGATCCGACGTCAAGTGTTGCAGTTCAGCCATTCTCTTTGTCCACGGCTGAGCTGTGTCAAATCGACGCCCACATCTCAATATCTCTCTCTTGAGAATAAAGCTGTTATTTCTTTCCTTAATCTTTGCCTCGCTACACCTTTAGCTTGTTTTCTTGTTATAGATAGCGATATGAAAACAAGGCTAGTCTTTGAGGCAGATATTGATTACTCTTTGGCGGTTTTCACGTGGGGGTTTATTTCGTTCAATGGTTTTGCCTCTAAAAATACCCGCTACAGGTTTTCTCCATCTTTCTTTAACATATAATCTTCTTCACAACTGCATTTACTAGCATGGATCTCATTGAATTGGTTAGAAAACGAAGGCGTAAATTTATTTCTTTTTTAAGAACTGTCTTGGCGATGATTACACTATCCGCGCTTCTGAGAAGCATCTGTGAAGCATATACGGAAAAATGGTTGAATTTCTTGATATGAGCCGACTTTTAATTATGCATCGTTTTTTAAATGCCCGTTTGGTTTATTGTTTTTTTTTTTTTTTAATTATAGGAGTGAGTTCTAATCTACAAATCGGCAGTGATGATAAAATTTCAGCTTTAAATGCCAGTTCTGCTTCTGAAGATTCTTGATTGATAAAGCTGTTATGTGATCTGAGCCCATCAGTACATCATATATGCTAATTAATGTTTTCTCAGCTTTTTGTGTTGAAACTGGTTTCATCTCATAGTCACAAGTGTTGGTTTTATTCTATTATTTTGTTTGTGTGCTTTATTGCGTTCGTCGGATTGGCGTATTTATCTAATTCGATGATGACTGTCCACATACACGAGATTAGTTAGCTTCAAGCCCCTGTTTACAGGGAGAACCTACTTGAGGCTGCTATATCATTACTTGAAATTACTGGACCATTCTGAGAATACTCTTTGCCAAAGCCAGACAAGTTTCTGTCATTTTCGAGTTCTCGTTCAATTGTATCTTATAATTTTGGTCTTGATACCTTTAGGATGCCAATGATGACCCAACTCTTTTGAGGTGTTGTGGAGCCAATTCCTTGCCTTGCAAGGAGAACCTAGTTGGTGAAGCTACATTTGAAATGATAATTCAAGGGATTTAACTGAGGCTCTACCTAAATTGAATTTTAATTATATTAATGTATGTTCGTCACTTTTTGGAATTTTAAAAGATTTAGGGAATTTTGTTCTTTTGAATTTCTGATAATTCTTCTTTAAGCAAGCTTGTGTTTGGCTCTATTTGCTCTCTTTAGTCATGATGATATGCTTTATGATTTGGTGTTTAATCTATGGCCAATGATGTTACACTTACAATCCAACTTGTATTTGGTACGCAAGAGCCAAGTCCCCCCATCTTATGGGGAGAACCTACTTGGTGAATCTGCGTTTCCAATGACTGAAAATACAGAAACTGAGGTTCCTAATATCAATCTTCTCTGTTGCCTTTGTCAGCTTTGAATGTGGAACTGCTTTTGCGGTAACTATATGTGTGCTACTACATAATTCTCTGCCAATTCTATTTTCATATCGAGTTTTAACTATACACTAGCCCCCTAATGGGTCTAGGGTCTGAAAAACTCGGAAATTCTGTGTGGTCATCAGCTTCTTCTCTTGTACATTACGAGACTGGAGTTAAATAACGGCACTATATTCCTGAATTGTAGTACTAATTCCTTGTTTAATTCTGGGTTTTGGTTGTTTCTTGGTTTTTTTTGTTTTCTGGTTAAAGTTCCCTTCCCGTTGATTAATTTTTTGGGTTAATATAGATATCAGGATTGCTAATTTATTGTTATCTTGATTCTGATTGTAAGGAGCCTTTGTTAAATTTTGATTAACAAAGGCATATAGTAATTAATAATTATATTCTAAATATAAACAATTATATTTTCAATGGTCCTATTATCTTAAAATCTTAAATATTCGTTACCAACCAAATATTTTCATTTTTCGTCCAACTAATTTCTTTTGCTAATCTTTCGTCAAGCGGTATAACCCCGAATGAGTGATCCAAATGCGAACCTCTTTTGTCTGCGTTGATTGTGATTATTTTGTAGAGCGTTTTGACCTCATAGAAGCAAGTTCCAATTCGATATTAAATCACATCGACAGCACCATCACCCCAGGCGACAGTACACATCTTGCCACTACTGGTCGTGTCAGACATGCAGTTTACAAGACGTGGCAAGGCTGAATTAGTTCATGCATTGATACTACGCCATGACTCCATTTCTTATGATGTATAAAATCGCTAGTAGAATCAGACGACATATGTTAGGTCTCCATCTTTTATAATTGAATTTTAATATATAAACTTCACAAATTCACCTGCTTTCTGTGTTAACGACAACTTCACAAACTGGTAACTATATTGCCCAAGCAACTTATGCTCGCATCAAATCTTTGGGAAGCTACGGATCAAGGTTCTGATAGTTAAATAGAACTTGATATCACAATTGAAATGTATGTGATATTCTCACCATTTGGCATAGGATGAAAAGATGAAAAACTAGGCCCTGTTTCGCAACAGATGAAAAGAGTTACTAGTACTACATTCTACTTAATGCTTTTCAAAGCCTATTAAAAGTGTGGAAAAAAATAAACTTCTCTATTGTCTTGGCATCCTGGAAAGTGCAAAATCAACTACTAGACATTAGGAGAGATCAGAGTAGACAGATACATAGAGAAATCAAGAATTTTGTAAGGTCGCCCTGTTGAGAAATCAGAGTAGACAGATACTTGAGTCAAGACCTGCAGTAATTAACTGCTGACATACAAGCAAAAATTGGTGTCAACGGTTCAGATTTTGGGAAAAGTAGCAAAGACAACATTCATGTTACATGTTAGTAGTTCAACAACCATGACTCGGTCAACATGTGTGCAGATTAAGGTCAAATAAGGAACCCCAAAAAACCTTAGCTGCATCCACAGTCACTTGGCTCCTATATCATCATTGACTCCAAGTGCAAGCATGAGTGGACATCAGAGAGACAGACAGACAGACAGACAGGTTTACAAAATAAATACAAGAAGTACCTTCCCACCGAGGTCCCCAAGGAAGAAATTGCACTCAGCTACAGATCTAGTATAGAGTTAAGGTGATAGAAGTACTAGAAATGTCTCAAAACAGACAATTCAAGCAACATAAAAGAACAAAACATCTGGGAAAGAAGCAGATCTAGAAATTTGTTAACAAACCAACTTCAAGTTACATGGATGGCACATTGTGAAGGTCTACTGAACAGGGAATACTTTAAATTTACCAGGATACACATGAATGGCCAGCCCTTAGTGTTTTATAAAGGTAATGCTGGTGGATGTCAATGATATGCCATAGAGATCATATGATGAGCAGCTAACCACAGTAAAAAAAAATGATACTCCTAACGGCCATCCAGCGGTTACTGTTGACGTTCCCGCTAATGTATTAAATTTTTTTTTTCTTTTATTTTCTTTTCAACATTTAATTATTAAAAAAAATAAAAATATATTTGTATTAATAGTCACTTTCTTAATCATTAAGTAAAAAATTAAAATAATCAAACAGTAAATTTGAACCATAAATTTGAGAGAGTCCTGACAAAATTACATAAAAATAAGAAATGCATAAGAAGTCTACACGGCTATGAGAAAGGAACATACCATGCGCCCATCAAAACACTTTCCTTTTTTTAAGCTACTAACGAGATATTAGGATTTAATATCCACAAAAAATATTTATATATTAACAAAAATCATACGAGATTCGATTGTATTTTCTCTCTCCAGGTGAGTTGCTCCCAACAACAAATCCAAACATCATACCTTCTCCATCTAGAGTGGTTGGAGCTTTAGCTCCTCCCTCCCTCCTCTCCTGTATGGCTACTTTAGAAATTGTTTAGTTCTTTTTTTTTCGGTTTTTATTTTATTTTCAATCCAAACAAGGAGAAATGTTGATCTACTTTTTTCCCAGTCCCTCATAACCACCACTCACCCGCTGTAGGACTCTTTAGTCGCCGATCCTTCACATGGCCGAAGTAGAATATTGAACGGAGTGGCGTGTGCGTCACACGTGCAACTTAAACCTCTTGTGAGATCCACGCGTCACCACAACCTCAAATCCAACCAACCTCCACTCTCCTAGAGTGGCGCATGGCCTTCACGCACTGCCACAATTCCTGACAATCGTCTGCCGGCGATTCGGCATGTCTATTATTTGCTATCTTCCTATATTTTCGCTTATCCTAACCAATTCTCGTGAGAAAAGTGGTAGTGGAAGTCTCTTGCAGTCAATCCAAACCAGTGAAATGCAATATAAAGCACTTCACTGCGACTTCATTCGTATTATTACAATATGTTTTTTAGACTGTATCAAAACTGCTTCAAGCGGCTTTCTCTTGTGGAAAATGGGTGAGGGTCAAGTCATTACCACATATCCCTCTTTTTTTATTTCTTGTATTATATTTGCTGGTTTGGGATGAATGTTGGAGCTTCCCACCCTGTTGACTATTGTATCCATTAAATATATTTATAATATGCTTGCTTAAGGGAAAAAAAAAAAACACAAAACAATCATACTGACCTGATTTTATTTATTTATTATTATTATTATTTTTTTTTTGAAAGGATACCGACCTGACTTGAAACATAATGATGAAATGGTTCCTTTGCAACATCCATCACAAGTTGCGCATCTTTGCATCGCATATCAAACCAGCAAATGCAACCATCCCATTTCATTAAACACTCCGAATGAGAACAACAATTTTAAGGATTCATTATCTTATTATTTGTTTGAAAAATTCTACTCTTAGGCCTTTAAAGTCTCCAACACCACACACCAGAGTGAGGTGGCTTATTTTATTTTTTTTCTACAATTAGACGATTTGTTTTCTCTTCTCTCCATGTTTTCCACAGTTTCCCCAAATCACTGATTCGAATTTCTCCTCCCCACTTCTCCCTCCACGATTCGCCCCTCCGCCTTTATTGCAGTATGTCTGCCACAACCTTTCACCACTGACAACTCCGATCGACCAAAGAACTCAAATTCGGAAGTTTGTTGTGCTGCTCTAGTATAAAAGTCCTTTTTTATACCCAGCTTCTCTCTCTATGTCAATCTCTCTCTAAAAAATTTCAGTAAAACACAAAAAACATCCACATTTCTCTACAATCTGAGTCGAAGAAAGTTGTTGCTTGAGTCACATGAGTCGCATGAGCACAAATAGAGTTGAGTGAAAAAAATTAAATTAAAAAGTTGATGCTTTGTCAATCTGAGTCGCATGAGCACAAATACACATGCAAATGCAAAGCACAGGAGCAGTGCAGTGCAGAACTTGAGTGAAAAAAGATAATGGAGATTATGGATTAGGTAGCAACTTCAATAGAGTTGCTGATGGGTTAGGTAGCAACTACTAAATCTGAAAAAAGATTTCCGACGATAGTGTTGCTAAAAAAAAAAAGGAGAGAAAAGCGTTCACTGAGGCAACTTCAATAGAGAGAAATCGACATTTTTTACTTGATATTGCTTGTTTGCTGAAATTGGTTGCTTTCTGATATTGCAGTCTTGTGCAGTGTCTCCAAGATCTAAAATTTTTTGTTGTTTTAATTTCTTATAGAATTTTAAGTCTACGAGAAATTGAGAATATTATCGTGCAGAGGGAGGGGGGAGAAAGAAGGATTCGGCAGTGAGGGGGAGATCAAATAAACCGGTTTGCCACGTCATCATTAGTGTGTGGTGTATGTATCTAGACCAGCCTAAGAGTAGCATTACTCTATTTGTTTAATGAGAAATGATATTTATAGTCGTGAAATGTAAAAAAACCGCGCGATCTTTTAAAAAATAAAAAATAAATACGTGACACTTGTGCACACGCGTGTATTTAGTATTTACTCTAATTCATCTAAAAAGTGAAAACCTCACCTAAAAGTAGAGTCAAATAGTCACAATAGTTTCTCCTGAGTGAGGAATTGGACATGCTCAACCCAAGTCCCCAGAATTGAAGAGGCCATGATTCCATATTTTCAATTCATCGTGTTTCCAACTCTCTTAGCACCCAAAAAAAGGAAGAAATTATGGAAGAAAAAGTTCCCAGAGGGAAACAGAGGGTGAGGGGGAGGGGTTAGAGTTTATGGTTTACCTCGCCGGAAGTGGCAACGAGCCAAGGCCAGGACGTTCGCGAGAGGCGATTCAGTCGTACTTGATAGAGCTGGACTTGGACTTGTTTGTTTAGACTCTCCGGTTTTAATAAAGCACTCCCTCCAACGCCCATAACCCCAGAATTTAACCAAAATGGGCTCATACACATCCAACTTCATGCGCCTCCTTTCCTTAACCAAGCTGCTGTCCTCGCACGTCAACCAAGGCCATCATGAGCGTGCTCTTGCTGTTTTCCACCACATGCATGCCTCGCTGGCCCTTGCTCTCGACCCCCATGTCTTCTCTCTCGTCCTTAAGTCTTGCTCAGTTATCCATCGCCCGCAACTTGGTACCTCCATCCATGCCCATGTTGCCAAATCCTCATTCCTGTCAAATCCATTTGTCGCTTGTGCTCTCGTCGACATGTATGGTAAATGCGTCTCGATTTATTCATCGCGCCAGCTGTTTGATGAAATCCCTAACAGAAATGTTGTCGTGTGGAATGCTATGATATCGATTTATACTCGTTGTAATTGTGTTCCTGATGCTTTGAGATTATTTGAAGTTATGGACGTTGCACCTAATGCGTCAACTTTTAACTCCATTATAGCGGGTTCTGTAGGTTTGGCTGATGGGTCATTTAAGGCGATTCAGTTTTATTGGCGAATGAGAGAAATGGGGTTGAAGCCAGATCCGATTACGCTTCTTGCTCTGCTACCCGCTTGTGTTGCTTTAGCAGCATTGAATCTGATTAAGGAACTTCACAGCTATGCAATTAGGAATGATATTGACTCTCATACCCAGTTGAGTAGTGGCCTAGTGGAGGCCTACGGCAGATGTGGGTGTCTTGTACATGCTCAAAATGTGTTTAGAGGTATGAAGGAAAGAGATGTGGTTGCATGGAGCAGCTTGATATCGGCATACGCACTTCATGGGGAAGCCAGAATTGCGCTGGATATTTTTCAGCAGATGGAATTGGCTAGAGTACAGCCTGATGACATAACCTTTCTTGGTGTACTGAAAGCTTGTAGCCATGCGGGTTTAGCTGATGAAGCATTGGATTACTTTGCTCGAATGCGAACGGAATATGGCGTAGAAGCAAGTAGTGATCACTATTCATGCTTAGTGGATGTGTTGAGCAGAGCTGGGAGATTACACGAGGCATATCAGGTAATACTAGAAATGCCAGTTAAGGTGACTGCAAAAGCTTGGGGTGCTCTTCTGGGGGCATGTCGAACATATGGAGATTTTGAGATAGCGGAGATTGCAGGAAAAGCTTTGTCTGAGATTGAACCGGATAATCCTGCCAACTTTGTACTGTTGGCTGGCATATATGCCAGTCTAGGGAGACACGAAGAAGCAGAAATGATGAGAAGGGAAATGAAGAAGAGGGGAGTGAAGGCTGCCCCTGGTAGTAGTTGGGTAGTGTATCAGGATTGATAAGAGTCACTTTTGAGCTTTATTTTCGAGTAATGCTATATATAGTCATGAAGTGCATAAATGTCATACAGTCGTTTTGAAAAAGAGTAGGTTCTATTATTAAAATGTTAAATTTTTTTCATGTGGATCCCGTATTTATTCAATTTTTTTCAAACTGATTGCACGACGCTTGAGCACTCACGACTGCAACTATCATTTCTCTTTTTCTTCTCGACAAAGGAGGGATAAACGTCAGGCACACATCACTCTGGACAGTCGGCTAAAGCTTCCATTTGATATTCACGTAGTTATAGAGCAACAGCTGCAATCAGAAATATGAAGATACAGCTGAAATTACAACCTGTTCCGCTGACAGCAAATATGCCTGAGATATATTTGAACCGGTTTGTAAATATGCAATTGTTTATAGAAAAGATGTCCTGAAATTTTCAAATATAAGCAACTAACGTCATTTACTTAATTCTAAGGTAAGGTTAAGAAGTAGAGGCCTTGCATCTCTCCCTTTCACCCGCTTCAGAGATTGCTTACTCTTTTCCTGCGCTTACTATTGTGAGAGCGTTCGTGCTGATGGTATATGCACAAGTTGTTAGCATTTGTTCTTGTAACTATTTAATACGTTTTCTTTAACTTTTTTGAGCACCACATCCCCCGAACCCCCTGTTTCATAGGGATCCTCTCCCCGAATCCCTCCGAACTGATGACCAACTTACTTCGGGATAAAGCAGATATCATTATTCAAAAGCTAATGATTGAAAGTAAAGTGCTCAAGGGATTGTTCAACAATTTAACTCAGTTATCTATTTTAATCAACTCGTTTAAGGGGGCATCTATTATGTTTGGAGGCATTGAATGCATGTCTTTACTTTATGGCAAGATGTCTCCTAGTTTGATGGTCAGGTCCTTAGGTGTGAAATTTTTCTTAGCCACTTGATGCTTCCCATGCTTTGTCTCTCCTGAAGCTCTTATTAAAACATCCATCCTCAATTGCAAACAGCAAAACCCAAAAAAAAAAAAAAACATTGAGAAGGAAAATATGGGTAGAAGAGATAGCTGTTCTCTTTGGTGTCCTTTTAGTAGTATATGCTCTCTGTTATCAGTGTGAATTGGGTGTATCGAGGCCTTAGGTTTGAGTGATTTATTACCTCTTTTGTATTCCATCTTTTGATTAATGAATTTCTTTGTGATCATCTCTGTTAATGGAGGTACATTCTTCAAACCGAACCACTTAAATCTTAATGTCGTCTTGTGTAATTTTTTAAATTTATTTTTATCTTTTCTACTTGTTGGCCATCCAAAAGATTTTGCTTGTCATAACATGTGAACCCCATGCATTGCAGGCTACCAATTGAACAACCAACCCATTTACCTCTTTATTTCGACCAAGAGAACACCGTACTTGCAGGGGAAAAAAAAATTTAATTCCAAAGAAAACAGCAAACATCGAACCTTCTTATGTTTGATTACGATGCTTTACTAGGTCCGACAAAGTTGCCTGCTCGCAGATTTGTTCGTTCCGTTTCAGAAGGATTTGTGAAGCGTGGTCGAATTCCATATCTCACTCAATTAGATCAAATTACCTCCTAATTCTTCTGCTAACCAGTTTTAGACAAGTCAGACGAGTCGTTCAGGCTTCAACGTTGAGAATCTCATGGTATAACGAAGCTCAAACTAAATGCAATCATTAGTTAAATAGTTTGCATGCTTTAGCGCCCTCAAATGGCTCTATCATCTTTACGATATTAGAGGTACCTTAACATCATGTAGGAAGCATTTTCTATGGGAAACACAAGACCCTTCAGAGTTTTTTCCCGTCCATTGCTCGAGCCATTTCCAGGCTAAATGCTTACATTGAGTATTTTTTGAAGTCCTTACATGAGTAATACTCAAATTCACAATATCATAGAGTATACTCTATGATAAAGAAATACATGAACTCAACACACATTTCAACTTTACAAGTTCCAACGCCCTTTGGATTCGCTGCAGGTTGTAAAAGAGCTACAAGGGGCAGATCCAAGTCTATAGAGGGTGGACAGTTAATTGAAGACACAAAAACACTATTTAAAACCTTTCATGAGTGTTCTGTTTGTCATGTTCATTGAGAAGCAAATCGTTCAGCTCATGTATTGGCAAAAAGTGCAGCAACATAAGACGGCTTTGCCTATGTTACAACTCACAGTATCAAATGTATATGCTATCCTCAACACCGTCTGATCGAGTCGAATGCATGGAGGAATATCATGTTGCGCAATCCAATTTTCTTTTACCAATCACTTCTCAAATAAACACCAAGTCTAATTATCATAGTTTCAAGACATTTATTTGCTGCAACATCATGGTTCCAACAAAGAAACAACATGAAATGAAAGAAAACAAATTCTAACATCTTTATTTTCTCTCTCTTTCCACCCCTTTCTTGTCAAACATATTGGGCTACACAATGGGCGAAAACCCCATGTTACAGGACTTGATACCAGTCACTAGAAAGGCCTCTGATATCCCCCTACTCTGAAAAGAGTGTGAATAAATGCACTATCACTGATCAAAGGGAGTTTAACATACGTACCAGCAAGAGCACACCTTACACACTCCAACATGACAAAAATATATAAGAATCCAACAGCTGCCCAATAGTATAATCCAAACGTACCTTGGAAGTGTATAAGGGGCATTAGATTGCTTGAATTCACAACCACCATCAGTGCCGATTCTAATAAAAAGCCCATTGCTACATGGAATCTCAAATAATGAGGCCATTTATTATTCCTCACCACTCCTAAGTATGCAAGGTAGAAATGTGCAAACTGGAACCACCAAGGTAACCTCCTAACGGATCCTGGGATATAATAATACAAAGTCTCAAGGACTTCGTAGCGTTCAAGGAAAGGTAGGACATAGAATGCTGTGTCGGACATCTGCAAAGCTAAAAGATATGGAACACATGCCAAAATTCTATACCACCATTCCGGCTTCTCATTCGTTGTCGGAAGGCGATAACTGAATGGATTATTTTTGGATGCTCGCACAGGTATTAGAGCTTTTCTTTGTCCTGGTAACATAGGAATTGCATGTGACAGCCCAATTTGATCCCCACCTATAAGCGTAGATGATGCAGCAGAGAGGTGTGGGAATGACATTCCTGCAGATCATAAGATTAGGAATTAGAAAGTATCAATAATCTTTCGGAGGTTCCACATTCAATGATCTATATCACCACCAACATATTTCTTTGGTTATTTAGATGTGCCTTATTATAACCATCACTTTTTTACCAGTCAGATGTGCCTTATTATTGGAAGACATGAAAAATGTGAGATGAATTAGCCAGGTAAGCAACCCTCCCTTCTCTCAATAAAGTAGCACTTCTGAAGGCAGACAGCAAAAGAAAGAACCAGGGGATAGAGCAAGAGATTGACAGGGTAGTCCGAAGCCAATTCCCCTTGCAAAATCATACTATTTCTCTTAATGGTTCCAAGACTAGCTTCTAATTTTCTGTACCCAATGAGAATTCCATCAATCAGTTTTATCTTTAAGTCTCAAAACTTAGTTAAAAGAGGAGGAAAGGGGAGGGGGCTAGAGAGAGGGAGAGTCTGTTTTATCAGCTACTGGTTTTTTGGGTTTAAAGAGAGAGGATTCTATCCAGACTTGACAGATTCCTTTGGAACTAGCCCTGCCTGATGAAATTGGGGCCTCCCCTTGATAACCGATTGACGCAGTTCGTCACACAGAGAGCTAAGAAGGACATGAATATACCTTTAGATCTGCATGCAACAACTGTACGACTGGCCAAGGGATCATGTACCGTGCAGGTCTTGGAAAATCTTTCTGGAATTGTATCTTTATACCTGGTAAAAACACCAACATTAGCATGAGAACAAATAATTAGGAAATCCATTATCTAGAGCAAGAAACCCTCTTATATCTTAATAGACCATCCTGCCCTATCCTAGAATTAGTTGGATTTCTATTGAAATTTGTCTGAAACCACAAAATGGAGGGATTTATGCAGACTCAAAAGCAGTTATGTCCTTATCTCTTGACACAAATAAATAATTCAGCCACTCTGCATGTGTCCACATTTTCCTGCCTTAAGTATGAATACTTTTATTAAACTGAGTAGAAATGAATAGACAACCAAAAACACACACACACACACACAAAACATAAAAAAAAGGTGCATAAAAAATGCCAGCATCCTATGCAAGAGTATGTAATATACAAATCAATAGCCAAATAATGTGAATGACAATCCCAACGGAGTTCATCTTTTCTGAACATCAGCCTACATGATAGATTTAACTCTTGGACAATACAAGTATAGGTTGGTCATTGGCAATTAACATTAGAAGGAATGAAAGTGTCAGTCATGTAAAATGCCCAGCATATTACAACCGAGAGTAGGTCTTCCAGATAATGAATGCAAATTTAATTATATGCTATCATGCTATCAAGAGTGAAAACCAGAAAACAATGTCAAAATTTATTCAAAAAACAAAATGAAATACTTTTGTTTCTAAATTAAAACAAGAAAAATTTAAACCACAATCCATCAAACAACCTAAATTGCCTATATGTCTTCAAGATTTTTTTTAAATCTTTCCCCCACACGCTACTGTATCAATCTGTCCAAAACTCACAATTCTACAATATGTTCGAGCTGCTTGATTTCAAAATATATATCAACATATTAGCATTCTGTTTTAGTTACAAATTAAAAATCCAGAAAAGCAAAAACAGCATGATGATCTTCAAAGTAAAAGGGCAAAATTTAGACATTATATATGTTCTATATTTCTCTTACATTGAAACCCGATTGCATCGTATTCTAACAGATATTATTTCCAAAAAGTCTCAACCAAATGAAACCAGTTCTTTCAACTATCTCGAATTTTTAAAATGATAACAAGGAAGAGAGTTGTTAATTCAATGACAAAAACTCGGGAGAAAAATAAATTTCATGACACGATCTTCATTCATATGTTAGCAGTGATACCTGGTATGAATAGATGATACAACCGCCACTTTAATAGAGCGGATTCTAATGCACGATCGGGAAAACTCAAATTTGTTGGGAATTTTTCAATATTGTCCAGTCAGTTTTACGAACAAAAATCTGCTCTCAGTAAATACACTGTTTATAAATTCAAGTATACTACTTTATATGATCAACAAAAAAAGGCTTTTTGTTACTAAGTTTTCCAAAACGTTCACGGGATGTTAGAATACGATCTTAAGGACACCAATTATACTTGTGCAAACATGAGAAATGATATAAAATAGAAGAAAGTAAAATTATGTGGGGGAAAACCAAACCATCTATAACTATTCTTTGAATTCCCCATCATTCCTATATTTCTACCTACTAAACCTAACATATTTGTGAAAACACCGGTTCTGCACACAAAAAGAAAAGGGTAAAAAGGAAATTGAAAGATAACAAAACGGTAGAGAGAGTCTTAACGGATTCCATTTTCTTTCCCTTCTGCGTTTGGTTTTTTCTAAAACTAAAGCGAAAAGTTAGAACGAAGCGCACCTGAAACGGAGGGAGGCAGCGAGACCGGCGGAAGGAGGGAGAGGCCGACGCGGAGGATTGAAGAGGAGACGGGAGCTGCTTGCAGGGGGAGCCGCGCCGGCAGCCATAGCAGACATGGCTGGTGGGTATCGAAAACTCTAGAGAACACTGACCGACTCTTGGAGCTAGCACCGCTTGCTTCTCATGCAAGAATATAAAGATTACGAGATAGAGAATATATGTATATACTGGGGACTGAAAAGTTATTTGAAAATATTTCTTCTTTGCCCTTTGATTGTTTGAATTTGCAGGTACGTACCCCATAGAGCCTAGAGGGCGGTAGAAGTTTAAAACAGTAGAATACACGGACTCACGGACTCAGAGTTTTAGAAGAATGCTATTCCACACCATACATTTTACATATTTTAAAATTATTTTTTATTAATTTTAATTTATTCTTATTAAACTAATTGAATTGTTCTACTAATCATATATACATCATATATTTGTTATAAAAAATGAAGAAATAAAATAAAATAAATCTTGTGTATAGTGTGTGAGGATTGTGAGAGAGGGCCCTTCCTAGAAGGGCCCGAGCCCAAGAAGGCTGAGGCATGGAACCCCAGGCCCAAGGAAGGAAGCCAGAGAACTCGGGCTAGAAGATTGAGTACCGAGCGCAAACCGACCCAAGAAGGCCTATCGGCACCAAACTCATAAGTGCCAAGAAGAACGTCTCGGGACTCGGCAACTTGCCGAGTCCAACTGCATGTGGACAACTGAACATGTCCTATCATGAATTCGATAGACTCAAAGCACGCCGCACTCAATGCCTGTGTCAAAATACATGGCACACAACGGTATGCCCCACGTACAAAGGGCAGCTCGCCCACGATCTGACACCCTATACTGGCAAGAGGGTGGCTGCAAGACAGACCTAGTACAGCATACAATCTCTCTCAGCCACCTAGGCAGCGGACTGACACTGTGGCAACAGGAAAATAAGTGGTAGCAGGTCTGACACCTGACACACCACAATCCCTCTCAGCAACGGAACCCGAATTAGGTATAAATAAGGGTCATCCCTTCTACGAGAGCTCTCTCTCTTACGATCCTATAACTCTTTCTGTTCATTCTGTATCCCTGAGTCTTCTTCATAGAATCATTCACTAACTTTGACATCTGAGTGACCCTGGATGTCACCAGAGCTTCTTCACCCTCTTAGTTGCAGGCGACGTGGAACTTGGATATCGCGATACCGCTCGGACTGCGAAACACGATATCAACAAGGATGATAATTGGAATTATTTAAGATCTTATCACCAACCTACAAGGTTCTTAGGTTTGTATCATTTTCCAATAATAATATATGAAAACACTACTCCCATCTACAAAATTTAAGGACAAAACTCATTAATTGGGTTGTTTTGTTTTGTTTGTTTGTTTTTTTTTTTCTTTTTTTTTTTCTTTTCTAACTTAATGGTTAAGAAGTATTTTTGAATGAGTTTGTGATTTTTTTTATATTTTTAAAAAATATTTAAAGTGTTTAAAAAATGTTTGAAAAAAGCAAAAAAAAAAAAAAAAACCCTTTTTACTGTTAGGTGAGGATTAGAATCCTACGTAGGTATAGCATCACCCACAATATATTGAATAATTCTATTTAGCATCTCAGCACATTTTTTTATTTTATTTTATTTTTTCCTTTTTCTCATAACAAGTTTGTGACTAATGGATGATAAAGTAGAACAACTCAATTTGTTGAAAAGAAATAAAATCAAGAAAATTAAAAAAAAAATTAAAATATGTATTCGCTTTTTAAATAGTTTAGTATATGTAGTGTGAGATGATGAGTAGCATAACCCTAATATATGTAACAGCCACCCAAGTCCCAGAGTTCGATGAAGTTAGCTCATGTTACCTAAATCATCTCCCATGACAAAATTATATACTCCAAAGACTCTACAAAATATTAATTTATTTGTTCAACGAAAATATATATATTACTCCATAGGGACATCGAAATAAATACCTTAACATAACAAACTAAAATTTTCATAAAGACTCAAAAATATCCATGTATCAAAATAATAATAGAAAATAATAAATCTTCTATATAGGACTCTCCAATAAATATTTGTACCTTTTGGAAATTATTCATTTTCAATCATCAAACCTTAGTAATACTTCCTACTCTTGATTTTCAGCTGAACGATCAAAATTATCTGAAAAATATTGTGGAGATAAGGGGTGAATTATCAACAACTCAATAAGCAGAAAATATATATTAGTATGTAAACATGAGTATTTACATAGTTTAGAATGCAGAACAAAATATTTTTAGTTTCATAATGCAAAATCATAGCACATTCTCAAAAATATCAAAGCAAAAGTTCAGAAATATTCTTATTTAAAAAAATCATTTGGCATAGCATAACCGAGCATCATATCATAATAGAATTCTATGTTTAACTCCTATGGTAGGGTTGTGCAAGCCACGACGGCCAACCGAGCAGAAATAATATGTGAAATATTCCCCTTATTCATTCTCGGAGCTCTAAGTGTGCACACAGGAAAGACCATGTAAAAAATCACTTTGTTTCCAAAGTGGGTGCACCAGAAACAAAAAAGTTGGTACCAACCTAAACAGAAGTCACAGTTTTCAACTCGTGGTAAGGTCAGAGCAAAGTAGAAACAGAACTATATATAGAATTAGAACGTCATGCCAAAAGTTTTCATATGTCACATCTTATAAAAACAAAGTATTGAACAGAATCATATCATTTTCACAATCAAAACAAATTCAAATTTTCTTCACATAATCATGCACAAATTTTCATATTTGCTCTTTTTGTATAGTTCAAAAACATAATGTCAAAAATTGCTCATGTTTATACCAGTTATGACAGAAAAATATTTTTCTTTTCTAATACGGATTTTATGAGTAATGCAGATAAAATGACCGAAGTTACTTTCAAGTTTTCTTTTCATAACAAAGCATGCATATTTTTCATAAAATCAACCTCAGTTAATTCATTTTATGCAAAATATAGCATAGTAGCACCGCTTACCTAAACTTTTAACTTATCTTGAATTATTTTACAATAGTGCCAAACGATTATCAGTCGTCACCTAAAAAATAGACACGTAATTTATTTAAATCTCTACTTAATCCTGCATTTTGATATTTAAGTCCAAAGTACTAAAATAACCTATTTTTCCTAAAAATTTAAAACTCTCGTAACTCTAAAGTATCGTCACTTCCCAAATTCATCGATATCCACTTAATATAACTCCAACCCAACCACAGGTCGTTTTAACATCAAGTTCAACTTAAAATACATGTAAAATTTTAAAAGTCAAGCCCAACTCCAATCAAATAGTATTCTGCCCTTACCTATTAAGGGCAGTAATGTAAAATCATTTCAAAGAATTCTTTAGATGATTTATGGAAAAACTACCTCACAAAAAGGCTTGATGGCAATCTTGGTAATTGATTAGGAGATCATATCCCATTGTCCATTGGGACTTAAAGCCTAAAAACTTTTTTGCAAAGACATATATATATATAAATCGTTTTTAGAGGAAGGAGAGAAACAAAAGAAAAACAAAGAGAAAAAAAAAAAGAAACTAAAGGAGAAAGGGGGGGAAGAGCTTATCGAGAGGCAGATGTGGCGAAAACTCGAGCAAATCTAGGTGGCTAAGCACTGTGAGAGAGAGAGAGAGAGAGAGAGAGAGAGAGAGAGAGAGAGAGAGGAGACTTACGTACAGTGGAGTGTGCTAACCTAGACATTGGTAGCATGGGGAGTAGCATGCCCGAGCTGTGGTCATGTAGTGTGTCCGTTTCCAGCCAGAAACGATGGCCGACAATGGAGGGACATGGGGTCTTGCTTCCTGTGGCCGTCCTCTATTTTGAGGAGCACAAATATAGGTGCATATGTTTGTTTCTATATGCAGGTGGTTGCAATGCGGAGCAGGACAGTGGGCTATCACACAGTGGCTGAGTAGAGGGATGTTACGGTGGGGGTGCACTGGTGTAGTGACGCTATGGGACGACAAAGGGCTGGGCTATGGTCGAGTTGTGGTGTCAATTTTAAGTGGAAGGAGGGCTCACGGTGTGGAGGTTGGTTTCACAACAGCGGGGATTTCTGACCACTTTGGGTGGTTCTTGAATATAGATCTCCTCCAACAGAGGTTGTTGTGTGGGGAACCCAGGCTAAGAAGGTGCTGCGGCTTGAAGTGGGGTTGATGTGCTTGAAGGAATTCACATGCGGTAGCTTGGGCGGCATTATTTTGTGGAGTTTGGATGGCTGAGGTCATGAAGAGGGCAGCAGTGCTCAATTTGGTTTATTGGTGGACAATGGGGAAGATGCGGCAACCCTAGTTGAGGGAGATTTCTACATGCATGCGAGGGTATACATATGTCTATATGTGTGTGTGTGTGTGTGTGTGTGTGTGTGTGTGACTGGAAAACCCTAGAGAATGAAAGGGTAGGGAGAGACGTACATGGCATGGAGACGTGCATGGGCGTGGAGTTTGAAATTGGTTCTCATGGCTTGGGTTTTGCGCCTACGTGGTTTGGGCCTTTCTGTGAGTTATGGGCCTCGACTCAACCTCTAAAAATAATACAGTTTGTCCCATAAGATTTTTGGGCTAATTCCCACCGAATCCATTAGAAATTGTAACCAAATTATCAAGTCCAATAAAATCCATACTTCGCCAAAATAAATTTTGGGCCCGTAGCTTGTTCTAAAATTACTTGTTAAATCTCAAGTGGACTTTTCATACATATTAATCCAAATAAAAAATTTTGAATGCGAGTTTAATGCTAGGCTCGGGTATTAGAATATATTTAATTAATTTTGATGTCTGTCTGCCCTTTTTAATTTTAATTTTGAATTTTTTGTAATTTCAACTGATTAAAACCATCATTTCCTTAGTTTTCCATCAATAATATTTTAAAATTACGCATGCCACATTTCATTTAAAAAAAAAAAAAACTATATATAAAAGTAGGTCTTTAAAATTTTAAAGAATACGTTTTTTTAAATAATTAAAAAAAGGCAATGCTTGAAGACATATGTACATGTTTCTAAGGGCATAAATAGATTGAATTTGAGTGAAAAGTGTATGGTTAACATTTGTTTATTCCAAGCCCAACCCAAGGGTTGGAGTCTCCTCACGAGGGAAGAAAGAAAGGAAGAGAGGATGGAACAAAAGGCTGAAGAAAGATAGTGTGTTAGGAGTAAAAGAGAAGATGTGACATAAATGGGGGAGAGATGTGATGTAAAGGAGGGAAGGGGCAGAAGAAATAGGGGACTTCCAGATGACTTCAGATTCGACTTCTTCTTGGAATTTTCTAACCTCGTGATGAGAGGAATATCTCTTCTAGAAAATGGATCACAGACTCTCATTATACAGCGAGGATGAGAGACCGTGAGAGACTATAAAACAATCATATTATAGTGAATTTATCCTCCAAATGACTCGTGGATGTAGCATTATGCTGAACCACAGAAATCTGTGTCTCAATCTCTTTTATTTTCCTTGAATTTCTCTCCTATACACGGTCATAGATGTACGCACGAACGCCGTACAGTCACATTAGACTGTCGTTAGGGGCTCCAAACCACACCGATTGAGGCCCGAATCGTCACAGTGGACCAGATAAGACTCTTTCTCCCCTTCCGGCCTGTTGTGCATTTTTTGGCATTAACATCATCTTTGGGATTCGATTTACTTCCTACACTGAAAGTGGGAGAATGATGATTTTCCAACGCACTAAATAATCTCTAAATGAGCAGATGAGATTTTTCAGATAAGTTTTCTCGACCTTTATTTTTATAGACAACACTGTTACAAAAAGTGGGCCAGTGGACCTTTTCTCGCCCAAGTGATTAATTGCACTATGCACTTAAGTACTTTTTTTGCACCCAACGTGTAAAGTCGGGAACCCAAGTTCCTCGGCCACTTGAGCTGCAAGTGCTCAATGTACATTGAGTGCACTATGCAAAAAGAGAAGGGAGAACACGAACGAGTGTTGTGTACTTAAAGGCATTGTGCACATGCACGTCCTAAGTCACTGGTATCGTGCACCTCCACATGTCAGGTATAGCACTGTGCACTTCCATGCATGTCCCAAGTCCCAATTGTGCATGGTACTCACAATGCCATTCACAATGGGTGCACGATAAAGTGCACCCGAGAGGCTCATGGCAGGTGAGCTTGCCGGTGGCCACCACATGCACCACCAATGGTTTCTGTCCACGACCGGCCAGCCTTCGACCATGGGGGCCGCGTACACATTGGCCAACTGGTGCATGCCACCATGCACCCAGTATACTCCTCCCCACCTGTTGTGGGACCAACTGAGGTGCCGACAGCCACCACTTAAACCATTGGCACCTTCAGTCCTTGTTGTGCTAGTCTCCGACCACGAAGATCGTGCACACGTTGGCCAGCGGGTGCATGTCACCGAGCACTCGAGATACTTCTCGCCCACTGTCTGTGGGCCTAATGGAGGAGACAAGCAGCCATCACGAGGGTTGACGTGGGTGTCTCAGACGACAAAGTCCATGCATAGTGGGCAACAAGTGCAGGTTGCCTCATGCACCCAAGGGAGCCCCTCCACAAGGATTGGCGAGCAGCAGGCAACACCAGCCACCATTAGGATTGTCGGTGATCTCTGTCTCCAAAGGTTAACTAGCTTCTCGATCGGGAAGACGGGCACCCATTCCACCTTGCATGAGAAACCACACAATCGGCAACCACTAGCCACCGCTTGGATCACTGGCGATTTTTGTCGCCAAAAGGGTGGTCCTCAGCCAACTGGGCACCTCTGCCTCAAAGCTGCTCACCGCCACCAACGAGACAATCCACTAGAGGCTGCTCGGCCAACAACATGCACCTAACGAGTCCCCCCCACAGCCACCGAGAGCTGGCAAGCAACGCTAGCCATTGCCATGACCATTGGCAATCTCTTTCGCTGGCAGAGTGCTCCACAGCTCAACCAACCACCACACGCATCTCGGCCACACCATCCTAGACATGCAAGCGGACAACAGCCCGCAAAACAAGCAAGCCAGGAGCACTTGCTCGGCCTAAACACCTTCTCTTGGCCACCTGCATCTTGGTCACAAACATCTCGAACAAACCCATCTCGGCCCCATGCATGCAACTTAGGCACCCACCTCAGTCATGCACACAACTAGGCCACCCATTTCGACTATGCAAGCAAGAAACAATCCACAAAACAGACAGGCAACTACTCATACACTAAAGGGTCACACAACTCTTCATGCTACTTGGACATGTAGCTCCTTAACCATTGCTTGGACATGCTGCTCCTCAGCCACAGACTTGCTCGAACATGAAGTTCCTCGGCGATAATGGGTTGCCTGGCTAGTCAAAGTCTCTTGGCCACAGAGAAGAAGCCTAACTCATCGCAGGCACCCTCCATGGCACGCCAACAGTAAACAGTCTAAAAAGAAGAAGAAAAAAATTAGCAATGGTCAAACTTAGTTAGGCAGAAATCAGGAACAATAACCTCATTGCACTGGTTCCACTGGAATTCTAATGTCAGCACATACTAGGAACATACTTTGTTGGAACTCACCCGCACAATGCGCGATATCAGATACACCGCCTTGTTAGGTATCACGGGCACCCCAGAATGTTACCCTCTCCGAAACATGGTTGCCCACAGGCCTCGCTAGCGTGCCTCAAACCTTCGCCACGCTTTAGCAAGACGATTTAGGTTTGTAAATCTCACACTTGTAATTGGGATTATACACTAACCGATTTGGCTTTTGTAACACAGTCAAGCATCTCCTTCAAACAAAAACTTGTTCCTCGCCAAAAGTCAATAGTCTAGACAAGTTCCTTGACTACCCGACCTCCTTTGTGACGAACTCATAGCCGGGAAAGATCAAGGACCATCCGACCCTACCCGCTCCTCACAGAAAGTCAACAGGTGGGACAAGTCCCTTGACTGCCTAACCTCCCTTGCTACGAACTCACGAGTGAGAAAAGTCAAGGATCGCCCAACCATACATGTTCCTCTCCCAGGGGAAATAGGCAGGACGAGTCACTCGATCCCCTGACATCCCTTGCGACAAACTCACGGCTGGGCAAGTCCCTGCACTATCCAATCTCTCTCATTTGGATAGCAACACAAGCACAACACCTTCTCCAGCAAACATTGAATGTTTGCACTTGTGCCACAACCATTGCCAGCGGCTTACCTATGGGAACAAGCCTCCGAGGTCCACGTCTACCTCGCGCGGGTTACCTTCAAGCAAGAGTCGACGGGCTCGGTAACTTCCTAAGATGGACCTAGTGGGTAGCTGCCAACAAACACCAACAACAAAGTGGAAACACCAACAGCAAATGGAAACATTAATAGTGACTCACATTGAAAGGGCGAAATCCGTTAACGCTATTGAAAAGAAAAACATCGAGAGGATAAACACTCTGCGCTAACGATGAACGTTCATACAAACGAACTCAAGGGAGAGAAAAGTCAAGGACCGCCTGACCCTACCTGTTCCCCTCCGAGAGTCAACAGGTGAGATAAGTCCCTCAACTGCTCAACCTCCCTCGCGACAAACTCACGGGCATGAAAGATTAAGGATCGACTGACCCTACTAGTTTCCAGCTGAGAGTCAACAGACGGGTAGGTCACGTAATAGCCCGAGCCCTCTCATACCAAAGCAGAGCTTTGCGCTCGCACTCAATAGGATCGAGCTTACCTTTCGCTTATCCCACCGAGCCGAGTTCTATGCTCGCATCAAACGCAATCAAGTCCATTTCCCACCAAAGATCAGCTCCGCGCTTGCACTCTACGCGGTTGAACACATCTTCCGCCAAAGTCGAGCTCTACGCTCACACTTAATGCGGTCGAGCTCACCTCCCGATTATCTTGCCAAACTGAGCTCCGTACTCGCACCTAACGTGATCGAGCTTAGCTTGGCGAGAGCTCACTTCCTGCTTATCTCGCCAAGCTGAGCTCCACTATTGCACCTAACACAGTCGAGTACGTCTCTGAGAATTTATTTTTCTATGAACTATTTTTGTTGCATATTTTATCTTAAAGATTCTCAAAACCTTCTTTTTGAGCAAATCGACCTTAAGAATTGCAGGCAATTGAAGAGGATAAAGTATCCCAAGCCCAAAATGGCCATCCCAAGCCCAGCAGAGTCTCGTTAGGAGGGAAGAAAGCGACCGAGGAAAGATAATGTGTCAGGAAGAAAAAATGAGATATGACATAAAGGAGGGAGAGATGTGATGTAAAGAAGAGAGCGAGGCAGAAGAAATAGGAGACTTCCAGATGACTTTGGCTTCGACTTCTTCTTGGGCTTTTCCAACCTCCCGACGAGAGTTCCAAAGAGAAGATCTATTCTAGAAAACAGATCTCAGACTTCTATTGTACAGCAAGGATGAGAGACTGTAAAACAATCATATTATAGTGGATTTACCCTCCAACCGACCCACAGACCTAGACATTATGTCGAACCACGTAAATATATGTGTCTTCATTTGTTTTATTTTTGTTGGATTTATCTCTTATTCATTGTCATGAATGTATGGACGCCGTACAGCCGCACTGGACTATCGTTGGGAACTCCAAACTACACTGACCGAGATCCGAATCATTGCAGCGAATCGGGAATGACTCTTTCTCCCATTTCAGCCTATTGTGCGAGCTTTGACATTAACATTAACAT
This sequence comes from Pterocarya stenoptera, assembly GCA_003123785.1. NCBI lineage: Eukaryota > Viridiplantae > Streptophyta > Magnoliopsida > Fagales > Juglandaceae > Pterocarya > Pterocarya stenoptera. Next base: position 26,682 of record QEOT01123643.1, read on the forward strand.
TTATCTCTGAGTTATAATTCATTATCAAGTTACATTTTAGGTTCACAAATAACTCATTTATTATTTGAGCAAGCATGAGTTTATTTACCAGCTATTCAATTTTAACAAAATAGATTCTTTATATTGTAAATTATAATTTTTCTATAAATTTTAATAAATATAATTTTAATTTTGCTGAACAGCTTGTCGAGTAGTCTTGTTTAAATACATCATTGACACATGACACTCAGTATTGGTGGTAACATCATTTTGAAGCATTATTAATGGAAAACAAACAGAAATATTTATTTGATCAAAATTAAGAGTATAAAGAAGAAAAAGAAAGTCCAAAACTAGAGTTTAGAGGCTAATTTATCTATAAATCAAATTACAATCACTATTTTAATATTTAACCTTAAAGAAAATGTCTAAAATTAAAAAAGAAGTTTAATTGTTAAATGATATGTTTTATGGAAACTGCTTTAACAATAAAGAGATTTCATAAAAGTAAATTCACAAATTGATATGCTTTGATCAAGTATGTTAAATTATAAAATTACTTTTATTATAAAATAGATATAACATTTCATATGAAACTATGTGAATTTGTAGATTTACTTTTTTGATATTTATTTGTAATTGTAGCACTTATTATTTTGTATAATTTTTCTTCAAGATTAGTATTTTATTTCGAAAAATGATGAAAAAAAACTGTTTTGAAACTAAATCCGATTTATATCAGGTGTTCCAATATTGAGATATTTGTTTAGATGTTGAGATGCTACGAGAAATTTGAAAATAATAGTAAAATTATTTAGAAATAAGAGAGAAAAAGTTGAATCAAAATTATTATAAAAATATAATATTATTTTTATTTTAAAATATAAAAAAATTAAATTATTTTTTATATTTTATTTGAAGAGCCATACTACACCCACTGAGGGTGTAGCTAGAGGATGGATCCCGATAAGGCTATTTATCTTTCTTTTCTTTTTTTTTTTTTTTTTTTTTTTACCCTTTTTTGAAAAAAGATTCACAACATCATTCAAAAACCCTTCCTATAAAAAAAAGTTTTGAGACCCATATCGGGATTCATTTATCGGGACAAGGAGCATTATTTTTATTTGAAAGTTAAAAAAAAAATTATAATAATTAAGGTAATAATTAAATTAAAAAATTAAAAATTAAAAAAATATTTTTATTTATGATATTTAGATATTAAGATAAAATAAAATGAAATAAAATGAGGTAGAAATCATAACATCTTGAAATCTAAACCCGCTTTTAACCTTTCGGTAAAAAAGAACATGTTAGAGATAATTTAACTCATTTTATTTAATCATTACAATTTTTTTAAATTTTTACACAAAATATAATAAATAATTTAACTTTTTTAAATTCTAAAACAATAATAATATTAACAAATAATATTCTAATAATATTAAAAATTAATATTTTAATAATATTTTATTCAATTTTTAAATTCTATCTTAACTTACTATACAAATCTCACCTTAATTTGGTTACATAGTTTATCTCATATATAGTATTGAAGAAATGAGATAAAATATTTTGTTGAAAGTTAAATAAAATATTATTATAATATAAGTTTTTAATAATATTTTTATTTTGAATTTATAAATATTATATTTTTTATTATATTTTATGTGAAAATTTAAAATAATTATAAGAAATGATACGACGTAGTTTCATTTTGTAGATCAGTCCGGACTCCGAAGCACACATGACACAACAATCGCAAGTACAAACCAACTCGACAGTCTGACAAAATCCCAACTGTTCTTAACACAGAAGAATCTCGCTCTCTCTCTCTCTCTCTCTCTGCTTATTTCCTCCCTCATCGCGATTTCTTCCACAATTGCAAACTTCAATCCGCAAAAAATCCCCACTTAATTCGCAACCCCAATAATCTCTTTACAGATGGAGAAAAAACCCAATTATTCATATCCAATACCCACCTCTGTCACAGATCGCAATTCTTAGGTTGCGATCTATTACAGATGCCCCAGCACTCAACCCCCAAAGTCCAAACCGTTACTCTTTTCCATTTCCTTTATTAAACTTCACCAGGAAGGCGAATTCACGGAAAATATTTTCTGGGGAAACAAAAGGAGTGGCTGATTGAGAATGAGGCGGAGGCCGATTGATATTCGGAGGCCTGTGCGGAGGCCAGTTTCAAATGTACTGTGGTGGGTATTGTGCGGAATAGCGGTTTTGCTTTTCATTTTTGTTCTGAGCAGAGGAAGCGAGATTAAGTCGAGACCAGCGATACTCAAGGTAAACAAAAGATCTGGGTTATGTTTGGTTTTACTCATTAGTTTGGACCTTGGAGTTTTATTCTGTTCGGTTGCTGTTAAAAATTCATGAAAAATAAGGGAATTCAAATGTTGAATGTGAGAATTGAGTCTACTTAATGTTTAATTGGGTTGAGCGTAACACTGCGTTTTACTCTAATTGAGCTGAATGTGACAAATCCAGGGCTATCCTTTAGACATCTGGAGATTCCGATCTAGCTTTGCTCGCTAGTCTGTCTTATTTTTGTTTTAAACTACAAAAAATGATGCTGTCTTATAGCTGCAAATATTGAATTGTGTGGTAGAGATCCTTTGCAGTGCCAAAATGTCTTATTGTTAGTGAGCACCGCCTGATTCAAGCACCTCTCAGCAACCAAAAGCTTTTCCTCATAGGTTCTATTACAAATTTACAATTGATCTGAACTGATGCCCCACGCTGATGGATTTTTCATAGAAACATTTAGAATAGGCAGGCACTGCCTATGGTTACTTATCATCCCGAATCAAACTGGAAGAACAAATGTTATAACATGAGGAATAGGTGTATAAACTGAATACATCAGTTGAATGTGGCTTGATAGAGGTAAAACTACGGCATTCTTTTTCTTTTATGATTAGAGGTAAAACTAATACCAGTTTTGAGTTTTGATGGGTAGAGGTAAAACTAGTACTTTTTTTTTTTATAAGTAATAAGTTATTTTATTTTATTAAAACTAATACTTATCAGTCAGATGGACATAATAACCTACTTTCAAGTGCAAAATTGCTTTATTTCACCTGTATGATGCATTTAAGATTCTCAACTTCTCTCTTGCCAAGGGTGGAAAAGGCAGATGCTGAAGTCTTTATATAAACATGACTTTACTAGCCATTAAGCACTTGGACTATAGGCATGAATGAAAGTCTTATGATCACATTCAGCTCTTTTTGGTCAGTGGCATCTACTCTTTCGTAGATCTCACATTATTAGGTTTCATTTCAGTAATCTTACAGTTTAACTTTATGAATAGATTTTTTAGTTCTAGAGTGGAAATGTACTGCGATAAAATATGTCTGGTCCAAATACTGGTTGTTAGGATGCTACTGTTTTTTGCTGGCACTATTATAGTGGCAGAGACTTATAAAAAAAAACCATNCTGGACAATAGGTGCCAATAAAAATATATATATAATGCAAAATGGAACACAAAAAACATAATTGAAGATGTAAAAAAATATCAACATGTTCATCAATCAGAAAATGCTTAAGGCTCATCATGGTTGTAATAGATCATGAATTTCCAATTATGCTTTTCTCTCTTCAACAAAAAACAAAATATTTCCATTGAAATTATTACCGTGAAAAAGGGCAAGAAAATTACTGGAGAATAATAGAGGAAAATCTTGCTTTGGTTGGTGGTATTCGAAAATTTTTTTTTTTTTATAAATATTATTAGAAAATTTTTGTGGTCAAACTTTTGAGTTAGAAAGGTCAAGATTTCATTAAAGATTCAAGTAATTTTTTTTGGTATTATAAAGTTCTCAATTTATTTTTTGATTAGTTTTTCGAAGGGATTCATGAGTTTTTTTTTTTGGACTTTTTAGAGTTATGGAGTTATTGAAAAGTTTTTAGATTAAAGACGTTTTGAGACCATTTTTTGGGGAGTTGAGGATTATTTTAAAATTATATAGAATAGTTTATTTAAATAAATATTTAGGGGTAGGTTGAGGGTTTTTTATTTATTTATTTATTTGTATTTTAATATTTTAGGGTATATTCCACCCCTGCTATTATCATATTGCTTGGCTCTGAACACAAGGAATCTTGAGTCCTACACCCCCACCCTTTTACTTGTGACACAAAGTGAGAATTATATTACACTACAATTTTTCCAATTGTTGCAGAACTAAGAAAAATGTGTGCACGCTTCCTGTTCTGCAGAGACCATACAGGCATAATAGAATCATGGAAGGCCTTAACATTACTGAAGAATTGTTGAGTCCTGTTTCGGTCACCAGGCAACTCAGTGATCTAGTTTCTCTTGCAAAAGCTTTCGTTGTAATTGCAAAAGAAAGCAATAACCATCAATTTGCTTGGGAATTAAGTGCTCAGATTCGCATTTCACAGATCCTCCTCTCAGATGCTGCAATAAGGCGAACACCTCTGACAATTAGAGAGTCAGAAACTGCAATTCGTGATATGACACTCTTACTCTACCAAGGTCAGCAACTCCATTATGACAGTGCAACCATGATCATGAGACTGAAAGCCAAAATCCAAACTCTTGACGAACAAAGGAGTTCTGTGAGTGAAAAGAGTTCAAAATATGGACAAATAGCTGCTGAAGAAATCCCAAAAAGTTTATATTGCCTTGGTGTGCGCTTAACAACTGAATGGTTCAGAAACTCAAACTTACAGAGGAAGCTTATGAAAAGAAATCAAATAGACATGAAACTTAAGGATAACAATTTCTATCATTTTTGTGTCTTCTCTGACAACATCCTGGCAACCTCAGTCGTGGTCAATTCAACTGCCTTAAGTTCCAAAAATCCGGATATGGTCGTCTTCCATCTTGTAACAGATCAAATAAATTATGCTGCTATGAAGGCTTGGTTTTCCATGAATGATTTTCGAGGAGTGACAGTTGAGGTTCAAAAGTTTGAAGACTTCAGTTGGCTAAATGCTTCTTATGTTCCTGTTCTTAAGCAACTCCAAGACTCTGAAACTCAGAGCTATTATTTCTCTGGCAATAGTGATGATGGCCGGACTCCGATCAAGTTTCGAAATCCAAAGTATTTATCCATGCTTAACCACCTCAGATTTTATATCCCTGAAGTCTTTCCTGCACTGAACAAGGTGTTATTTCTTGATGATGATGTCGTGGTTCAAAAGGATCTATCTGCTCTTTTTTCCATTGATTTGAATGGCAATGTCAATGGGGCTGTTGAGACATGCATGGAGACATTTCATAGATACCATAAGTACTTGAATTACTCTCACCCTCTCATTAGATCACACTTTGATCCTGATGCATGTGGATGGGCTTTTGGGATGAATGTTTTCGATCTGGTTAAGTGGAGGAAAAGGAATGTAACTGGTATCTACCACTACTGGCAGGAAATGAATGTTGACCGTACGTTGTGGAAACTTGGTACACTTCCGCCTGGACTGTTGACATTCTATGGATTAACGGAGCCTTTGGACCCCTCATGGCATGTTTTGGGGTTGGGCTACACAAATGTTGATCCCAAGGTGATATTGAAGGGTGCTGTCCTGCACTTCAATGGAAACTCAAAACCATGGTTGAAGATTGGGATTGAAAAATACAAGCCCCTTTGGGAGAAATATGTTGATTATTCGCATTATCTATTGCAACAGTGCAATTTCCATTGATTTTGCCTTCGGTCTTTCCAAAAGGCTTTTTTCTTTTCAAAGGAGAATGAAGGCCTTCCTTTGAAGTTGTCGCTAGATTAAAAGGATATAATACATATGAAACCTTAGCTTCGCCAACTTCTTGAGGTATAATCTTCATCATGACATTAGTGGCTTAGGACTTGCTTGTACAATGTTTCTATATAAAGAGGGAAATGAACATCTTTCTTCTCCACGGAAAGTTTGGTGCATAAGAAGATTTGTGCCCATGATTTCTAGTAAAATGACTATTTATTGATTCTCTGTCCCTAGTACCGCAGTTCGCTGATTGTATAGCAATATTCAAGGACGTCAATGCTTAGGAGTATACCTTGAGCTATTTCAAGTGAACCTTTTCCAAGCCATTGTCGAATATATGCAATTTATCGAATCTCTTTAGTAGTCAACTTTTTTTCTTCCATACCAACTCAAAAGTTTGAGGGTTGCAAGAGGTTTCTTTGACTATAGTATTGAAAAACGTGCTTATTGCACCAATTGGTTTTGCGCCCCTTAACGTCGTTTAGGGGTTGGAAAATTGGGAATGAAAGCATTGAGAGGGAATGGCGGATCCTTCGCTATTTGGGTGAAGAAAGACTAGGAAAGAGGCCCCCGAACCTATTTTGATACATTTTTTTTTTTAAAAGATAGAGTCCGAATCACACGTCCAAGAATAATCAGTCTCCAATTTTATTAAGAAATAACCTCACTTGTGGCGGAGGAAACCTATTTTGATACATACATGTACGTATGAAGAAAATATTCAAAGGATAATGATAGACTTATTACCCTCTTATCACCCTTTTACTACTCTATAGTGTATTTGAAATTTTTATTTTTTTTATTATTTTCTTTTAAGTATTTTTTTAACATCCGTAATTATTAAGAAAAAATTAAAAAAAAAATATACAACTTTATTAATAATTACTTTCTTAACTATTAAGTAAAAAAATTAAAAAAATAGTAAATAGATAGTAGGAAATTGTAAGTCTATCATTGATTGATTATCTATATTGAAATACCATAATGAAATCTCGCAAATAGATAATTTTACGCTGATTTTATAGCAATATTCAAGGATGTCAATGCTTAGTATTGTACCTTGAGCCATTTCAAGTGAACCTTTTTCCAAGCCATTGTCGAATATATGCAATTTATCGACTCTCTTTAGTACTCTAAACTTTTTTTCTTCTATACCACCTCAGAAGTTTGAGGGTTGCAAGAGGTTTCTTTGACTATATTATTGAAAAATGGCGCCGCTTAACGTTGTATAGGGGTTGGGAATGAAAGGGAATGGCGGATCCTTTCCTATTTGGGTGAAGAAAGACGGGGTAGGAAAGAGGCTCCCGAACCTATTTTGATACATACGTGTACGTGTGAAGATAATATTCAAAGAGTAATGATATACCCATAATATATTCTACAATGCATTCTATATTAATGTATAGATAATAAGTTTTGACTTCAACAAACAAGAAAGTCGTTGTAGTATAGTGGTGAGTATTCCCGCCTGTCACGCGGGTGACCCGGGTTCGATCCCCGGCAACGGCGCTCTTTTTTTTCTTTTAACCGGAATGAAATTTATGTTCTTTCACCAAATAAAACAAGCATAAATCCCCCATCCAACGTGGGGTATAGAATTCATGTCCATTTGGAACTCTTCTCTCTGACTCCGCCGGCACCAAATTTTAGAAAAGCAACTCCATCCCCATCTCATAAACTGTAAAAATAAATTATAGGAACCGGCCAACAACGACAGTTACGTTAATTACATAACAAAGAAAGAAAACCAATAGAGTTGCCGTCCCGGCCCGGCATAAAAATCCTCAAAATTTGTTTGCGGTTGCAGTTGCAGTTGCAGTTGCCGCACTCTCATGTCATATGTTTGTTTTTTATGTCATCCCTTTTACAGAAGAATACAAAACATATTATCTGTATTTGTTTTTCGTGTAATCCAGTTTTTTTTTCAGAACACAATCCCAAAACTCAGCAGTGTTCCTTGTACTTCGTAACTAACTCACTAGATCTTTCTTCGTTTCTGTCTCTATTTTCCTGGACCATCACTTATTTCGAGGAGCTTAAGATCAGAGAAGCTTCTAATTCTGAGAAATCTTTTGAGGAAAAAAGAACATGAAGAAGGAGGATAATGCACAGGTGGTGCTTTCGGGTGATGATCAGTCATTCAAACTCCGAAGAGCCAGCAGGAGATCCCGCGAGGTGACTTCGCGCTTTCTCTCCCTATCTTCACTCACTTCCAATGAAACCGGAATCCCATCTCCCAATAATCAGTCTTTCTCCCCGACTCGACGCAAGCACATTACCTCCAGTCCTACTTCCAGTACCAATACCCGCCGGCAACGGAGCCTTGACGATTCGGCCGGACTCATTCATCAACTTTGGCCTTCGTCAGCTACTTCTTCCTCCACTAAGTCAACCAAGAACTTGGGTACTCTGGCCGATCATCTTGGAAATGAGAGGCTCAAAGACCGCAAAAACGATAAGAAAACGGCTAACGGCGACGGCCCTTTCCTTGACAGTCGGTTTGAGAATGAGAAGGAGATCAGCGCCAAAGAAAATCAAAGACCAAGGCTTGGACGGTCTATGAGGTATACCGGAAAATTAGCGTTTTCAGGAAAATCTTCTTCTTCTTCTTCGTTATTGAATTCATCTGCTAAAACTTCTTCCGGTTTTCTTCCTGGAAGATTATCCGTAGATGAAAATGAGATATTCCGGAAAACATACGGAAAATCCGGTTCTTTTCCCAACACTTCAGAATTGGATTCGGAGTTTAGCGATGTGGGCTCGGGCGCGGATCTTAGTTATCCGGCAATCGGAAAAATTTTGGTGAGCTCACGGAAGTCGGAAGCAGAAGTTTCTTTCAAGTATACAAGAGATGTATCTGCAATGCGGGTCTCAGACTCGAATATTTCCCACCCGACGTCATGTGATAATTTTCCTAGGACGAACAAGTTTACTATAAAAAATGCCATCAAGAGGGTGAATTCGCTTACGGATGCCAAGTCACAATGGGCATTGTCGCCGGGGAGATCAAGCTCATTGCCGATGTCAGTGGAAAGTAAGGCGAAACCGATGTCGTTTTCGAGTTTGAAGCCTCCGAATAGCCCCTCAAGAGCAACGGGTATGGAGAAATTACTTAACATAGGATTGGATTTGCTTAAGCGTAAGAAATCTTCTACATCTAGCTCGACGTCCGTGGCGCCAGGCAGTTTAGAGAGCGTTCATCAACTGCGTCTGCTTCATAATCAGTTGTTGCAGTGGCGGTATGCCAATGCCAGAGCTGAGACTGTGAAAGTGAGCATAGCTATTCAGGCAGAGGTGAGCATGGTTCTTATTTTGTTGACCAGTGTCATGTTTTCGTTCGAGGTTCATATATATATGCTAATGGTAATTGGATGTTTTATGATATATATAGACAAAATGTCATTTAGGAAGAAAGAACTAAATGGCAAAGAAATGAAGGCCATTGATACAGATAGACGCATTATGTGAGTCGTTGAGCATTTAATACTGTTTGCACAAGATCTCTGAACAATGCAGACCCACATGAGTATTTAATGTTGTGTCTCTCTTTACATTGGACTATCCAATTCGGTAAGAAAATTATAGATCTTAATTGACAGGGATATTATGCACTTCCTTGCAATTACTCATGAAAGTTAAATTAATTTGATACGCACCCTTCAAAGAATGCTTCTCAATGGGTGTCTTCAGTTTCACAGAAGTTATGTGAGAAGCACCAACTAGAACAAAGTGTCATGAGATGAAATTGCCGTCTGTGTTGACATGTTCACTAGTAGTACAAGATGATACTTCAAAATCCTATAGTAACAACAACAACTCAAATCTAATATTCACTACGAAGAAATCAATCTTAGCACAAGTGTAGACGTATATATGGTGGTGTTTGCCCTCCTAATTTGATCAACTAGTCAAACTATTGGAGATGAGATTGAGGTTTCTTCCTTTACTTGGAATGAGAATGTTGTTACCAGGGCGGCGTCAATCTTAACTGAAACATATATGTTTATATTTACTTATTTACTTTGTGGGCAGAGAGATTTGTTGTCTGCCTGGGATGGTCTCGCAAAGTTGCGGCAATCTGTGGTACAGAAGAAGTTACAGCTTGAGAAGGAAAAGCTTGACATAAAGCTGAACTATATACTTCATTCCCAAGTAAGCAGCAACAACAGTAAACCCTTCATAATACAATTTTCTTACCGTCAAATTGGATTGGTATTGGTTATGATCAGTCAATGAGTGATCCTAATTTTGTGTAGACTAAGCTATTGGAAGCCTGGGGAGGCATGGAAAGGCAGCACCTATCGGCAGTGTCCAAGACCAAGGAGTGTTTGCATACTGTTGTCTGCAAAGTCCCCCTAACTGATGGTGCAAAGGTAGGCTCTAAGACTTTGAGTTTCTGAAACCCTTTTGTCATCCTTTGGTGTGGCATCAAATGATTACTTGATAAATAACAAATTTGTCGTCGCATCAGGAGATGATGAAAAGTTGATAATTAAAACAATGATAAATAGTATATATTTTTGTTGTCGAATATTGTTCAATTACACTAGTGTCTTCGTTTCAGGTGGACATACAATTAGCAACAGACACACTTGGAGATGCATTGGATCTCACAACTTCCATCAAGTCAATTTTTACAAGTCTTGGACCCTCGGTATATATGCATTAATCGTTAATAATGTACTGTTCTCATGCTTCTTAATTGCATGCCTTTGTGTTCATGGTCTTGAACTCCAAGTTGCTCATTCAACAGGCTGAGAACACTGTTACACTCATATCCGAATTAGCAGAGGTTGTTGCCCAAGAAAAGTTGCTTCTAGAGGAGGGCCTTGAACTTTTCAGAACCATATCTATTCTCGAGGTAAAATTCCATGGAACCATCACTTTAATGAGTTCTGTAAGTTTCATGAGTTATTTCTTTTAAAAATATGAAGAATTAAAAGATGATCATAGGGATATTAATTGCAATAATCTATGTTAGCCCTTTGTAAAATTTGCTTTTTGTGAGCAGCTTCGGGAGAGAAGTCTGAAGTGTAGCATTATTCAGTTCGAGTTATGGAAGCAGCAGCACCAAAAGCAACAAGAGACCCCTTGGATAGGAGTTTAGCCCGACACAAAGAGCACAAATCACATGATATTAACATGTAAATTATTTGATAGAATATCGTGAGATATTTTGACTTCCTGAATGCAGTATAGTTGTGATCAGTATTCATTACAAATACATTTCAAAAATCCAAGAGATTTCTATAAACGTTTTTATTTTTTTATTTTGTTAGAACATGCATAAATAATGAAAGTATATTTAGAAATCAACTTATACAAAGAATGGGCTTAAGTCCTAAAATAAAATGTAGCTTGTTATGTTGAAAATATTTGCAAGTGTACAAAATCGTAACAAGTAGTAAAATATTTAAAAAAAAAANAAATGTTGATCCCAAGGTGATATTGAAGGGTGCTGTCCTGCACTTCAATGGAAACTCAAAACCATGGTTGAAGATTGGGATTGAAAAATACAAGCCCCTTTGGGAGAAATATGTTGATTATTCGCATTATCTATTGCAACAGTGCAATTTTCATTGATTTTGCCTTCGGTCTTTCCCCAAGGCTATTTTCTTTTCAAAGGAGGATGAAGGCCTCCTTTGAAGTTGTCGCTAGATCGAAAGGATATAATACATATGAAACCTTAGCTTCGCCAACTTCTTGAGGTATAATCTTCATCATGACATTAGTGGCTTAGGACTTGCTTGTACAATGTTTCTATATAAAGAGGGAAATGAACATCTTTCTTCTCCACGGAAAGTTTGGTGCATAAGAAGATTTGTGCCCATGATTTCTAGTAAAATGACTATTTATTGATTCTCTGTCCCTAGTACCGCAGTTCGCTGATTGTATAGCAATATTCAAGGACGTCAATGCTTAGGAGTATACCTTGAGCTATTTCAAGTGAACCTTTTCCAAGCCATTGTCGAATATATGCAATTTATCGAATCTCTTTAGTAGTCAACTTTTTTTCTTCCATACCAACTCAAAAGTTTGAGGGTTGCAAGAGGTTTCTTTGACTATAGTATTGAAAAACGTGCTTATTGCACCAATTGGTTTTGCGCCCCTTAACGTCGTTTAGGGGTTGGAAAATTGGGAATGAAAGCATTGAGAGGGAATGGCGGATCCTTCGCTATTTGGGTGAAGAAAGACTAGGAAAGAGGCCCCCGAACCTATTTTGATACATTTTTTTTTTTAAAAGATAGAGTCCGAATCACACGTCCAAGAATAATCAGTCTCCAATTTTATTAAGAAATAACCTCACTTGTGGCGGAGGAAACCTATTTTGATACATACATGTACGTATGAAGAAAATATTCAAAGGATAATGATAGACTTATTACCCTCTTATCACCCTTTTACTACTCTATAGTGTATTTGAAATTTTTATTTTTTTTATTATTTTCTTTTAAGTATTTTTTTAACATCCGTAATTATTAAGAAAAAATTAAAAAAAAATATACAACTTTATTAATAATTACTTTCTTAACTATTAAGTAAAAAAATTAAAAAAATAGTAAATAGATGGTAGGAAGTTGTAAGTCTATCATTGATTGATTATCTATATTGAAATACCATAATGAAATCTCGCAAATAGATAATTTTACGCTGATTTTATAGCAATATTCAAGGATGTCAATGCTTAGTATTGTACCTTGAGCCATTTCAAGTGAACCTTTTTCCAAGCCATTGTCGAATATATGCAATTTATCGACTCTCTTTAGTACTCTAAACTTTTTTTCTTCTATACCACCTCAGAAGTTTGAGGGTTGCAAGAGGTTTCTTTGACTATATTATTGAAAAATGGCGCCGCTTAACGTTGTATAGGGGTTGGGAATGAAAGGGAATGGCGGATCCTTTCCTATTTGGGTGAAGAAAGACGGGGTAGGAAAGAGGCTCCCGAACCTATTTTGATACATACGTGTACGTGTGAAGATAATATTCAAAGGGTAATGATATACCCATAATATATTCTACAATGCATTCTATATTAATGTATAGATAATAAGTTTTGACTTCAACAAACAAGAAAGTCGTTGTAGTATAGTGGTGAGTATTCCCGCCTGTCACGCGGGTGACCCGGGTTCGATCCCCGGCAACGGCGCTCTTTTTTTTCTTTTAACCGGAATGAAATTTATGTTCTTTCACCAAATAAAACAAGCATAAATCCCCCATGCAACGTGGGGTATAGAATTCATGTCCATTTGGAACTCTTCTCTCTGACTCCGCCGGCACCAAATTTTAGAAAAGCAACTCCATCCCCATCTCATAAACTGTAAAAATAAATTATAGGAACCGGCCAACAACGACAGTTACGTTAATTACATAACAAAGAAAGAAAACCAATAGAGTTGCCGTCCCGGCCCGGCATAAAAATCCTCAAAATTTGTTTGCGGTTGCAGTTGCAGTTGCAGTTGCCGCACTCTCATGTCATATGTTTGTTTTTTATGTCATCCCTTTTACAGAAGAATACAAAACATATTATCTGTATTTGTTTTTCGTGTAATCCAGTTTTTTTTTCAGAACACAATCCCAAAACTCAGCAGTGTTCCTTGTACTTCGTAACTAACTCACTAGATCTTTCTTCGTTTCTGTCTCTATTTTCCTGGACCATCACTTATTTCGAGGAGCTTAAGATCAGAGAAGCTTCTAATTCTGAGAAATCTTTTGAGGAAAAAAGAACATGAAGAAGGAGGATAATGCACAGGTGGTGCTTTCGGGTGATGATCAGTCATTCAAACTCCGAAGAGCCAGCAGGAGATCCCGCGAGGTGACTTCGCGCTTTCTCTCCCTATCTTCACTCACTTCCAATGAAACCGGAATCCCATCTCCCAATAATCAGTCTTTCTCCCCGACTCGACGCAAGCACATTACCTCCAGTCCTACTTCCAGTACCAATACCCGCCGGCAACGGAGCCTTGACGATTCGGCCGGACTCATTCATCAACTTTGGCCTTCGTCAGCTACTTCTTCCTCCACTAAGTCAACCAAGAACTTGGGTACTCTGGCCGATCATCTTGGAAATGAGAGGCTCAAAGACCGCAAAAACGATAAGAAAACGGCTAACGGCGACGGCCCTTTCCTTGACAGTCGGTTTGAGAATGAGAAGGAGATCAGCGCCAAAGAAAATCAAAGACCAAGGCTTGGACGGTCTATGAGGTATACCGGAAAATTAGCGTTTTCAGGAAAATCTTCTTCTTCTTCTTCGTTATTGAATTCATCTGCTAAAACTTCTTCCGGTTTTCTTCCTGGAAGATTATCCGTAGATGAAAATGAGATATTCCGGAAAACATACGGAAAATCCGGTTCTTTTCCCAACACTTCAGAATTGGATTCGGAGTTTAGCGATGTGGGCTCGGGCGCGGATCTTAGTTATCCGGCAATCGGAAAAATTTTGGTGAGCTCACGGAAGTCGGAAGCAGAAGTTTCTTTCAAGTATACAAGAGATGTATCTGCAATGCGGGTCTCAGACTCGAATATTTCCCGCCCAACGTCATGTGATAATTTTCCTAGGACGAACAAGTTTACCATAAAAAATGCCATCAAGAGGGTGAATTCGCTTACGGATGCCAAGTCACAATGGGCATTGTCGCCGGGGAGATCAAGCTCATTGCCGATGTCAGTGGAAAGTAAGGCGAAACCGATGTCGTTTTCGAGTTTGAAGCCTCCGAATAGCCCCTCAAGAGCAACGGGTATGGAGAAATTACTTAACATAGGATTGGATTTGCTTAAGCGTAAGAAATCTTCTACATCTAGCTCGACGTCCGTGGCGCCAGGCAGTTTAGAGAGCGTTCATCAACTGCGTCTGCTTCATAATCAGTTGTTGCAGTGGCGGTATGCCAATGCCAGAGCTGAGACTGTGAAAGTGAGCATAGCTATTCAGGCAGAGGTGAGCATGGTTCTTATTTTGTTGACCAGTGTCATGTTTTCGTTCGAGGTTCATATATATATGCTAATGGTAATTGGATGTTTTATGATATATATAGACAAAATGTCATTTAGGAAGAAAGAACTAAATGGCAAAGAAATGAAGGCCATTGATACAGATAGACGCATTATGTGAGTCGTTGAGCATTTAATACTGTTTGCACAAGATCTCTGAACAATGCAGACCCACATGAGTATTTAATGTTGTGTCTCTCTTTACATTGGACTATCCAATTCGGTAAGAAAATTATAGATCTTAATTGACAGGGATATTATGCACTTCCTTGCAATTACTCATGAAAGTTAAATTAATTTGATACGCACCCTTCAAAGAATGCTTCTCAATGGGTGTCTTCAGTTTCACAGAAGTTATGTGAGAAGCACCAACTAGAACAAAGTGTCATGAGATGAAATTGCCGTCTGTGTTGACATGTTCACTAGTAGTACAAGATGATACTTCAAAATCCTATAGTAACAACAACAACTCAAATCTAATATTCACTACGAAGAAATCAATCTTAGCACAAGTGTAGACGTATATATGGTGGTGTTTGCCCTCCTAATTTGATCAACTAGTCAAACTATTGGAGATGAGATTGAGGTTTCTTCCTTTACTTGGAATGAGAATGTTGTTACCAGGGCGGCGTCAATCTTAACTGAAACATATATGTTTATATTTACTTATTTACTTTGTGGGCAGAGAGATTTGTTGTCTGCCTGGGATGGTCTCGCAAAGTTGCGGCAATCTGTGGTACAGAAGAAGTTACAGCTTGAGAAGGAAAAGCTTGACATAAAGCTGAACTATATACTTCATTCCCAAGTAAGCAGCAACAACAGTAAACCCTTCATAATACAATTTTCTTACCGTCAAATTGGATTGGTATTGGTTATGATCAGTCAATGAGTGATCCTAATTTTGTGTAGACTAAGCTATTGGAAGCCTGGGGAGGCATGGAAAGGCAGCACCTATCGGCAGTGTCCAAGACCAAGGAGTGTTTGCATACTGTTGTCTGCAAAGTCCCCCTAACTGATGGTGCAAAGGTAGGCTCTAAGACTTTGAGTTTCTGAAACCCTTTTGTCATCCTTTGGTGTGGCATCAAATGATTACTTGATAAATAACAAATTTGTCGTCGCATCAGGAGATGATGAAAAGTTGATAATTAAAACAATGATAAATAGTATATATTTTTGTTGTCGAATATTGTTCAATTACACTAGTGTCTTCGTTTCAGGTGGACATACAATTAGCAACAGACACACTTGGAGATGCATTGGATCTCACAACTTCCATCAAGTCAATTTTTACAAGTCTTGGACCCTCGGTATATATGCATTAATCGTTAATAATGTACTGTTCTCATGCTTCTTAATTGCATGCCTTTGTGTTCATGGTCTTGAACTCCAAGTTGCTCATTCAACAGGCTGAGAACACTGTTACACTCATATCCGAATTAGCAGAGGTTGTTGCCCAAGAAAAGTTGCTTCTAGAGGAGGGCCTTGAACTTTTCAGAACCATATCTATTCTCGAGGTAAAATTCCATGGAACCATCACTTTAATGAGTTCTGTAAGTTTCATGAGTTATTTCTTTTAAAAATATGAAGAATTAAAAGATGATCATAGGGATATTAATTGCAATAATCTATGTTAGCCCTTTGTAAAATTTGCTTTTTGTGAGCAGCTTCGGGAGAGAAGTCTGAAGTGTAGCATTATTCAGTTCGAGTTATGGAAGCAGCAGCACCAAAAGCAACAAGAGACCCCTTGGATAGGAGTTTAGCCCGACACAAAGAGCACAAATCACATGATATTAACATGTAAATTATTTGATAGAATATCGTGAGATATTTTGACTTCCTGAATGCAGTATAGTTGTGATCAGTATTCATTACAAATACATTTCAAAAATCCAAGAGATTTCTATAAACGTTTTTATTTTTTTATTTTGTTAGAACATGCATAAATAATGAAAGTATATTTAGAAATCAACTTATACAAAGAATGGGCTTAAGTCCTAAAATAAAATGTAGCTTGTTATGTTGAAAATATTTGCAAGTGTACAAAATCGTAACAAGTAGTAAAATATTTAAAAAAAAAAAAAAAAACAAACCCCCAGAGATTAATATTTGTTATTGAGTACTGAAATTTACTAAATTAATTACTATTTGAAAAACCAAAAAAATGAAAGATTCTACTATCTAAATTAAATTGAAATACTTAACAAAAAAAAATTTAAGAATAAAAGAGCATAAAAATCTAAGATTGTAAATATAATAAGAATAGATTTAGAGCTTTTAATTTCACCTAGTAAATCCCACACAATGTATTCTTCTTTGTTATAGAATTTCAATTATCTCAAGTTGATGATAAAAATCTCTTAAGTATTCAATATCTTCCCTCGAATAATATTAAAAATATCTCCTACTGATAACCCATCATATTTCTATGTAAATTTAACTAATTGGAGACTCAATAAGTTCTTTGGATTTTTTTTTAAAATCATATTAATTGCGATAAAGTATCTTTACTTTTGCTTAACTAATGGTGTTTAATCCTAGAGCTCTTAATCACAAATCATCTCTCGGTCTCATGGGATTCAATTGATCGAACAATAATTAGTTAGAAAATTGCAAGCATTACAAATAAGGAATAAACACTCAATCATGGAAATATTCAAAATAAAATAACTTAGAATATAAATTGTGTGTTCAAGACTAGACTACATCAAAGCTCTAGAAAATAAAATTGGTTTATAACGAAACTGAAAAGAAAAATAATAGAACTAGTATTCTTCGTTGGAGTTGGTTGATGAAACATGCGGCTCTTACCTCTTCTTTTCAAATCCGCCTCCTTGAAAGAAACTTCAAGAGTAAAAACTAAAACTAAGAAACTGGTCTCTGGACTTTTGAACTCTAAAACTTAGACTTTCTCCCCTCAATTTCATGCTAATGATATGCTTATATAGGATAGAAAAGAAACACTAACGTTTTCATGATTCTCACCTAAAAAATGAATTAACTTTTATAACTTATATTGGCAGTCTCGTACTCACTTCAGGAGTCTGAAGTTAGAACTCCTTATTAGAGACAATGTTTTATCCTTTTAAGATAGCTTTCCAATCCATTAAGAGTTGCGTCAATCGGATATGTGAGTAGAAAGTTATAATTGGAACATTAAAGTATGTCATGGCTGTCTCCTAGCGCATTTTGAAATTAGACTTCTTGTGGATTATTTCTGTGATTTCTTTCTCTTTTTCTTAATCCAAATTACTCTCAAATCCTTTACTAGTTGTTGCCCACGATGTTGTTTAGGTTAGTCTTTTAAGTTAATTGTTTAGACTGGTTGTCCGATCTAATTGCCTGGAGCCTTGTCGCCATCGGGTCTCCTCGCCTAAATATCCTTGGCTCTCTTCAGATCTCGTCGCCTCTTGTCGGTCTGGATCCATAATCTTTTCTTTTGTACCAAAGTGCTCTATTTTCGCACTAAATCTTCTCATTCCTTCAAATCCAAGAAAATAAAGAAAAATATATAGAAATAAAATAAAATCAATAGAATTGAAGGAAAATTGACACTTTTCGTAAATAAAAGAGTAATAAAAATCACACTTATCAAATATTCCCAAACTTAAGCTTTGTTGGCCCTCAAGTGGAGGAGAAGATCAAGTCAACGCTGACTAGAGATTGAAGAGAAGAGGTAGGGAAACTTTGAACAAGATTTTAGATGTGCGATTTCAAAAAATCTCGACTAGATTAAATCAAGGTAGGGCATTAGTGTTATTCACACAAATGGCAAATGAAAATATTGTCCAAGAGTGCGCGCGGAGTCCCCCCCTAAACGGACTCAAGTGCAAAATTACCCTCAAATCGTTTCATGCTTCCATTTTATGATATAGAGCCAACATAAAGGGTGTGATTCCATGTGACTTACCTTAAGAGAAATAGTACATGTCATTTTCAACTGAATTTTTTATTCTATACAGTTTGCAAAATCATCAAATTAGTGACTTATATGGAATTTTTTTTAACCATTAAAATGCCACATCAGAATTAATGATCATTTGACAAGTATCACTAGTAGCAAGTGCATTTTGTGTGTAACAACTGTTTTCTTAAGAAAATTAAGATAGCATAATTTGCACTATTCAATGTGTGAAAGCCACGAACTTTCCAACCCACCAACTCTAAGAATCTTTCATGACTCCCCATCGACAATCAACAATCCCCAGCGCGTTAGTGTTATGCTTATAGCTTCAACATTATCGCGCGTGATCCTCACATCCTACAACAATATTGCATTGCATTTGTATTAGGGGTGTACAGGAATCGACAGGACCGATCGTCATCGACGGGAATCAACTGTTGGAGTCAGGAACTGGTTGGAGGAACTGATGGAGAACTGGTTGACCAGCGGTAGGAAATACAAGAAACTAATATTGGCTGGTTTAGTCCCAGTCTGAACCAGGTTGAAACTGCAGAACCAGCCGATATAATATATATATATTAAGTAAAACGACACCATTTCACTTAAATGATTTAAATGGCGTTGTTTTACATGAAACGGTTAGAAAAAATATATGAGTGAAATGATGCCGTTTGATTTAATGCATCAAATGACATCGTTTAGATCTAGGGTTTAATAACCCCTCCCCTCCCCTCCCTCTTCTTCATCCCAATCATCTTTCTTTCTTCTCTCTCTTCTCTCACCCTGAAGCGCAACGCTGTAGCCCTCCCCACCCTCCTCCCTCACTCTACTCGGTGCTTGGCTTGTCCTTCATCTCTCCGAGATCTCTCATCATCGGCCTATCCCTCACCTCTTCGAGCTCTCTCCTCTTTGAAACGTCTTTCTGAGGAGGATTTCTCTTAAAAGTCCCTCACCTCTCTCGTTCTCCTCTCATCTCTCCCGTTCACCTCCTAGGGTTTTGTTATGAATTTGTCATTTTGTTGTGAATTTTGGTTGATTTGTTTTTAATTTGTGATGTGAATTTGGGGATGGTTTAGAACAGATGGACCGACCGTGGAACCGATCGGTATTGGCCGTAACATTTTAGCTAGTTCTCTTTGTCCCTGTTGGCAGGTTTTGGTCTGCACCACCATTTTAAAAAACTATTAGTGCAATTGAAACTGCACTAGTAGGATTCGTTTTCAACCCTAGTTTGTATCGTTCTTGCATTTTGAGGATATGTTTGGACACTAAAGATATTTTAGAATTTTGTAAATAGTGGTAAAATAATTTGAATGAAAATATTTTATTATATGTTGAAAAATAAGAGAGAAACGTTTAAAAAAAAAATATGATAAAGTTAAAAAATTGTTTAAATATACTTTTTGTTTTGAAGTTTATAAAAGTTATATTGATTTTTGTGTTTTGTTTTGAAGTTTATAAAAGTTTTATTAATTTTTGTGTTTAGATAATCATTTGGTAACGATTAGATTAAAAGGTTCAAAATTTTAAATTGAGAAATGTTTTGTATTTGAGTGATATTTAAGAATGAAATTATGAGAAGTTTTGAGAATTTTAGAAATTCTTTGCTTGTCCAAACATGCCCTCGGTTGTTGCTAGTATTTTGCTTATCATATTTTCCAAAACCCTATGTTAGGGCAAGGATAAGTAAAACAACCACAAAGAGATTTCATAAAATTAAACTCATAAACTGACATGTTTCATGTAATGCTTTAAATTTATTTTACAAAAAAATAACTTTATAGTCTGACGTACCATATCAAGCCACGTCACATAATTCCTTTATGGGGAAAGCATTTCTCAATCTGTTTTTCAAAAAAAATAATTTTATAATATTATGTACCATGTCAAGCAACATCAATTTGTGAGTTTTCTTTTGTGTAATTCATTTGTAACTAAAACATTTCTCAAAACATAACATAGAATCATAGAAATATATCAGAAAACCAACCTAAAGACAGACACAATTAGAGAGTTACAATAAGCATAGGTCTTAAAGTGAGCATTGAGGATGTGGCTCATGAAAATACTAATTTTCATATTCAAAGGAATCTAGAGAAACGAATTCCAGATTTCATCTGGGCCGATAACCGAATTATCCATGCCCATATCAGGGACGGGTATGGGTACATGAGGTGGGTATTAGGTTTAAGTGTCGGAAGCTACAATCTGAGTTTACTTTTTAAAGAATAAGTTATGCTCAATCCTGTCACAATTCAGGTATTTGAATTTCTAGATACAATCCAAGTACAACTCAGATACCAAGATTTTTAAAATAAAAATATATATAATTTTTATTTTTTGAAAAATTTGGTCCACCAGGATTTCAAAAATATGAATTTTCTAGATACTAGCTGAGGTTATGACCTAGATTAATCTAGGTGGATATCCAGGCTACATTACACACTCAGATTAGGATCCAGGTATAAACAGGTACCCGGATCCAAACCCAAGTGAACTGCAGTAGCTAGAGATAATTATTTCAAAAAGTTTTTAGTTGAGTTCATTTTCTAAAGTTGCTCCCAACCGTTAGAAAACCATCTTTTAGAGAATAAATAAGCAAAGCCTAAGATTTGAGCAATAAAAGTTAGAAAATAGAGTAATGACATGATTTTAGTGGAAAGATGCACATTGCAACTTTTTAGTTGTTTATGATGTGTTATAAGTACTTTTCCTCGTCTGCCATAAGCC
The DNA here is from genome assembly GCA_003123785.1 of Pterocarya stenoptera. NCBI lineage: Eukaryota > Viridiplantae > Streptophyta > Magnoliopsida > Fagales > Juglandaceae > Pterocarya > Pterocarya stenoptera. Next base: position 48,021 of record QEOT01123643.1, read on the forward strand.
CCGCTCGGTTGTCCCGTTCCCCCTTCCCGCTTGATATGGAATCCCACGTTGTAAGTGTTTAAAATTAAAAATAAAAGCTGCTCATTTCATCTTCAACCTTCCTTCTTTATCTTCGGAGAAACCCATCCCGCACCATTTCGTGAGAAACCCTCCCGCATCATTTCGTCTTCTGAGAAACCCATCCCGTTTGACTAGCCATTAGCCATTTCGACTTCAACCTTCTGAGAAATCCATCCCGAGAAACCCAGAAACCCATCCCGGCCTCGCACCATTTCATCTTCAACCTTTTGAGTTTTCAATAAACGAACCCACCCATAAACCAACTCCACCGTGCTCTGTTATCACATGCATCATAGGTTTTTCATTCAAAATAAACCGAAGTTTGTCCCAAAATCACATAACACTAACACTAATTAACTAGGAGAAATAAAGGTTGTGGCCATGGCTAAATGCCCTATCAATCAATCACAAAGCCCAAACGACGGAAAAAAAAAATTAGAAAATGTACCTCACGGATTGGAGGTCGGGCGGAGGAGAGTCGGAAGACGGCGCTGGAAAGAAAGTGGCTAGCTTTCTTGGTTTTAAAACACAGTCGGACGTCTGCCTCGATGAACGTCGAGTTTGGAATTTCCACTTCTAAAGGTCTGAAGGTGAAATAAGTAGCAGGGGAATGGGGATGTTAGCGGGAGAAAAAGTGTGTGTGTGTGTTTTTTCTTTTAATAAAACAGTTTTAAAAAACATGGCATGCCACGTATAGCGGGAAGTTGGAACGGGATAAACGAGCAGTAAGTGTAGCACTTCCCTAGATTTAAATTAAAAATGTAAAATAAAAATCGAGCATTGCTATGCATCATCCTACACACCACACACCAATGTGTTTTTTATTTTTTTTCAATTTTTTTTATTTTACTCTTCTTGAAATATTTATATTTTTTTATTCATCATCCATATAATACACATTTAATAAGAGAAATAAATAAAAAAGAATAAAAAAATTATAGTGTGTGGTGTATAGAATAATGCAAAGATTAATTCTTGCAAAAGTGACAATAGTTACGTTTTTTTTCTGTTTTGTAAGAAAAAAATATTTTCGGGTTTTGAAAAGCAAAATGAAAAAAAGAAAAAAGACAAAATAACAGAACCAGACGGCGTCGTTTGTAATTGATACTATATATGGATCTGCTTCTCCCTTGACCTCTCTCAGTTTCGTTGTACCCTCTCTCCGTCTCTCCCAACGATCCGCTGCGAACCTCGGAACCATGGCTACTTTAGCGGCGGCTGCTGCTCGTCAAGCTGCGACTCTAACCCGGCTCTCCTCTCCTAAAATGTCGGCTCAAGCCTCCAATCTAGTTCATCGGCGTGGCCTTGCCGGCGCTGCAGGTTTAAACACACCCAGACATATAATTTCCCTATTTGTATATCTCGATGTTATATGTTTTTATTTCTCTTGATTTTCGATCTCATTTCATATCAACCAGATTCTCCAATCTTTTCATTCCCCTATTTGGTTGCTGAAAAAATCTGGGAAAGAAAGGAATCAAATTGATGGTTAGTTTGTCATAAGTATTTTATGTCCTTAGAAATTTGAAAAAATGAGCATAATCGAGCTTGATAATGGAAGTTTGTAAGGATTTTTTTTTTTACTTTTCTACTCTCTCCAGTTGGTTGCCGAGAGAATTTAGGGATGAAAGGAAAGGAAAGATTTTGGTCCTTTCAGGGTTTTTCGTGCAGATTAGGTCTTTAATGAATTCAATAATTCAGCATAGTTCATCTTGAGATTCGAGATTTTGGGGTTTCGGCTGTTTTGTTGGCTGGGAGATCGCGAAGATTTTTTTTTTTTTTGAAATATTAAAGCTAATGTAATGAAAAAATGTTTAAGTCATACAGTTATATTTTTCTGCTCTAGGTCGAGTGAAGGTCGTTGTGATTTCTCGGTTCCCATAAAACTGAAATTATATGTTTTAAATAGAATTTTTTTGGAAAATAAATTCTACTTTTTTCTTTTTAATGTAGTTCGACGTTCTGGGATTGTTGGATAAATTTTGGTATCCATTGGATGTGTGAATGGATAAATTTGGGAGTCATCAACACCCTACATTTAACGATAGAAAAAATGGAATTTTTGTTAAGAAAATTAACTCAAGAAATATAGAAAATGAACCTGATTGATGGCGGGAATTTATCAAAGAAAATCATCAACGTTCTGTTTAATTGCGTACGTGTACTTGTTTTGATTTGTTTAATTTTTGTTAGTTTCTTGAATGCTAAATTTGTGATCTACAAGTGTATTGGAATAGTAAGTGAAATAATGAAAGAAGTATGATTTTCTCACTGCAGAGGCAGCTTTCCAGTCAAAGGAGGTGCTGTTAAGTACATCATTTGGCTTCTTTGATTGTTGTTTTGAATTATCATGTTTGATTACTTTTTTGTCTTTTTCTCACTGATAAATTACTTTCAAAATGTTTAAAAAAATGGAGAGAAGAACACGTGGGTCTTGATGCCATATGTAATATATGTGAAACATGAATGCCATCATCACTTCTTTTCTAATCTTTATTTGATCCTTTCGTTAGAACCAAATGTGAATTGATGTATACTTTTTGTAGTATCTCTACTTATTATCTGCAATATATTGTTGTCCCTACTTATTTTTTGTTTGACTATTTGCAGATCACCATGGCCCACCTAGGGTTAATGCTTGGCAAGACCCAATGAGCCCATCTAAGTGGAAGGAAGAGCATGTGAGTCCTATCTTGTGATTGATTCAAAACTCAGATCCATCCCCATTTTTTCCCGCAACACACTATTTTGTTGGGAGGTTTTTTTGGTGCTATTTATCTTCACTGAGATGAAATTCTTGTCATGGTGTTAAACCTTTTATTTGTGGAAGTTCATTACGGCTGTGTCCTGAGCAACAATGACTGAGAATTTGTGGGCACTTACACAGGAAACTTTCATGACTGAACATTATGCTTTTGCAGTTTGTAATTGTCTCCCTGTCGGGCTGGGGTCTACTCATCTTTGGGAGCTACAAATTCTTTACAAGAGGCAAAGGCAAGGAGGAAGAGGTAACTCTGTGTATTCTTCAACCTGATCACCATCTTTACTTTTTTGAGTATGATCCGCTAGTCATTTGAAATTTAGAGCTCTATTATTTTAGACATCAGAATAATTGGCCTGTGCAGCATTTTCTGTTGTGCCGAAAGTAATAAAATTGTGCATTGCATGCTGTTCATAATGTATCCAATCAGTATGTGAGTTCCTTTGACTTTTGCCTTTCCCAGTCTGGTGAAAATAACATTGGTTTTTTAGCACATAATCGTCACATATGATATTCATTTATGCATGTTAAAAATAATTTTCATGAGAAAGTTTAGCTGGAGCACACAAAGGAAAAAATTTGAGTAAAAGAATTTATTCTTATTAGCTGCTCTAGTATACTACCTATGTACTAGAGGATTCTCCTGTTGTAATGAAATGTTTATAACTTGTAAAAAGAACAAAGAGTTGAAGGCAAGAAATTTGGTGTCTTTTCCTTTGTTTCACTTGTCCAATGTTCTCATTCATCCTTTGGCATATGTCTTCACCATTTAATAGAATAAAGAGCTTTGTTCTCATTTTCTGCGTATTGAATCATCAAAAAATAAATAAATTCTATGTGTAATGCTTATTTAAGAGGATATGCGACATCAACCAAAATAAAGAGGGAGGTCATATAGTTTTTTTATAATTAAGATATTAATTTTATTAAGATTACAAAAAGGTTGTTTCCCCTGTCTACAGGAAGTATACAAGAAATTCGTCTAACTGGAAAAGGAGAAAGTGCTAGGAAGTCTAGAAAAGTTGAAGAGGGTGGTCATATAAATAGTGAAAGAAGGAACCGTGATTTTTGAGTTTTCCCCTTTATTGTTTTACATTGTTTTATCTAGTACATTTTTTTATTGCGGGATTTGGAATGTTTAGTGGAATTCATTCAACACTTCTGCTTGATATCTGGTGAGCTCTAACTATGTCATATGTGCTCTTTTAAATGTTCAAATTGGTTGTATATAGAATCTAAAATTATTCCTTTCTGATCCATGTTTCTCCTTGGTGATGTGCTACATGTTCTAAACTACAGTGGCCAGAGGAAACAAAAAAAGAACAGATCTAGGTGGCTGTTAGAACACATAGGACCACTGTTTCTGGAATTGATTTGCATTGAGTATTCAAAGATTCAGCGCTTTATTTCTTGTGCTTCAACTTTGATGCTAAACCACTTGTTCAGTCTAGTGAAGGGTTTATTTAGGCTAACCTAGTACTCATGTCCATTTTTTTAAGTTTCGACTTTGTTCTTACTGACTTAATTCTTGTTTGTTTACAGAAACTAGCGGAAGCATCAGCATCACACTAAGGTTTGGATTGTTTAATTTTCATGGAATTTTCCTGGTAATAAGCTGTGGGCTTGGACTTTTATTGGTTGGAAATAGTTCTGTTGGCTCGTTATGATCAATCTGTGGAGAATGATCCTGTGATAAAATTTGGAGGCTGATTTCTTTTGTTGGAAGGCAATCAGTCCTTTATGTTTTGTTGCCTGTTTTCTAGTTATTTTTCATGATTTGATGCATCGGCCTTATAATGTGCTAATAATGCGAAGACTTTTTGGTTGGAAGACAATCAGTCCTTTATGTTTTGTTGCCTGTTTTCTAGTTATTTTTCATGATTTGATGCATCGGCCTTATAGTGTGCTAATAATGCGAAGCCATCTTTGTAAGTCCAAATTCTGTTGGGTGCGATCATACCAACACTAATGCACCGGATCTCATTAGAATTCCGTAGTTAAGCGTGTTTGGGCGAGAGTGGTACTAGGATGGGTGACCTCCTTGGGAGTCCTCGTGTTGCACTCCTCAAAAAAAAAAAAAGTCCAAATTCTGTTTGATGGTATTTGAAGTCACTTGATTATGGTTTTGCATGACTGCATGGAATTTACCTTTCTGATCCCAACTTTAATTTAATTTAAGTCCAACGTGAACTGATAAATAATAGTGACTGTTCGTCTGGGTACCCTGACCCCGGGTGTGTGATGTGGCTTGGACCCGCCCAGGTTAACCTAAGGCCGATACCTGGTCGAATCCGGGTTTTGAAAGTCTGAAATCTGGGTATCCGGGTTGTACTCTGGCTTTTTTTACAGCTTTGTTCTCTTTTTTTCCCTTTTCCCGTCCACTCTGTCGGACAAGAAAAATGAAGATGCATATGGAAGCCAATGCGGTTTGCAATTTGTTTAATTTAGTAGCACATTCTGCTGATAAAGCACGGTTCTTTTCAAGAATATGCATATATTCGTGAGAGAGAGAGAGAGAGATCAAAGGGGAAGTGAGTTAAAGCCAAATTGTAAAATCCCGTCAACTTAATTTTTTTTTATTTTTTTTTAAAAAATAGGTTGGGCAAGTGGGTACTTCAGTTATCGGCTCAGGGAAAACTCGGTCTGAAAATTGCCTCTAGAATTAGAGTAACTAGGTTCCGGGCCGGACTCAGAAAAAAAAAAAAAAACTCGCTCGGATGAACAGTTGTAATAAATACCCAGTTACCAACCTGCTTGCTCTTTCATACTTTGCCTCCAAGGTTACACGTGATCGTATTGTTAAATCATGATTTAGTACAGATGTGAATGGAAGGTGTCTAGTGGAGAGACAATGGATAGCCATGTGTAAGCAATAATATTGATGAAACCTTGGTTTAATTTGCCTTTGGCCCTTCGGTATAACATATCCCAGATCTTGCACGAGAGCAGGGTTTCCTTGGACCTGGATTTGTACGGATTCCGGAATGAACCCCCGGGCCCCCACCCTTCTCTCTCGGCAGCGTTTCAGTGAAATAGGTAGCATGCATGGTGGTGCTCAAGTTGCTATTCGTTCATAACTTCATGCCATATTTCTGACTACCACATGAGGCAGTACTACATTGTTTTGCGGGGAGGGAAACGCTCTGGCTGGGAGTAGAGCAACCCAATGAAAGACGGGCAGGAGGGAGGAGTGTTACCCATGGGCAACGGCGGGGTGGAAGCTTCTATGGAAGGAAGGTGGATGAACCTGGAATTTTTCTCTAGGATTGGAACAAAAAGGAGCTTTGATGACACTTTCCTAGACGAAAAAGCTATACAGGAATTAGGGAAGCGCCGGAAGTGGAGGAGGGGGGCCTCCTCGCATTCCCCAAAGCAGCAACGATATTTGTTTTCTGGAAAGAAAAATAGAGATACGAGAGGCCGGTGGATGAGGGAGCGGGCTAGAAGATATTTAGTTTCTGCTGCTTTGGAAGGCGGTCTCCTTTTTCATTTGGTGCCTAAACATGCATGCTAAGCACGCATAAAACATGTAGAAAACTCCTCGATACATAAAAAAAAGCATTAAATTTTAACAGTTCAATATTAAAACTCGGACTCATCCGTTTCTTATTTGTACTGATCTTCTCCTTCTGCATTGGATTTGGATTCCTCAAAGAAATCACCACCAGCTGCTACTATTTGGGATTCTTGTACCTTGGCATCCTCCAACTCTTCTGGCATTGTGTTTGTGTTGCCGACTCTAATTAATACCTGTTCAGCGTTATCGTCTACTTCACTAATATCACCGCTGCTTGTCCGTTGTTGAATACCACTGGCTTCGTGCTCTTCTGCCCGTCTTCCTTCCTCCAGTTTCTGCGTTCTAGCATCATCTGTACCGTTGCTAGTTTCACCGTTAGAACTCCTATTTTTCAGAACCTGGACTTCTTCATTTAAAGAATTTTGGGCATTTTCCAATATCTCGCGTTGATGATTTGTATCAGGATTCTTAGGCTTCAGAAATTTGGCACCTGAAACATTAACAGCGTTGCTTTCTTCCATTGGATTATCAATACCCATTTCTCCTCCCTCTCTTTCTGCCCCCTCATTTCTGCCCTTCAATCCATCTTGATCACCCCTAAAGAATCTTCTACTTCTCATGCTCACTACTTCATTGTTTTCGAGATGCCCATTGTGCCTATTTTTCACCAGCATTCTCCATCTCTTTGCCTTCGTTTTACTCACATGGCCATGTTTTCCTCTCATTCTAGTGATAATTCCAGAGTTGTCTGGCACTTCTAAATTAATCCCACCCACCTTATTAATCATCTCTCGAGGTTCCTGAGAATTTTGAAGTTTATCCGTCACGTCTATATCGTTATCTCTTCTACCCTCGAAATCGCCCCCACCATTTTGAGAATCTTCATTTTTACTTCCTTGGCCATCTTCAATAGGCTTATCAATAGCTTGGCCTCCATTATTAATATTCTCTTCTAGCAATTTCCCCTGCTTCTGCATCTGTTCTCCTATCATCTCCCTCCGGCCAGTATCACCAACTAAATTTCCAGTTCCATCTTCAACTCTTTCCTTGGTCTCGGACTCTCTGAAATTTTTCGATTCAAGGTTGCTTCTATCTTCACTTACCGTACTTAAATTATCACCACCTCTGTAATTTCTGGATTCATATAGGTTCTTACCTTCTTCTGCGCTATTGACAAGGTCAGTTTTAGCTTGTCTGCCAACACGACTTCCATTCGTGGTTGAATTCACAGGCGGGCTTGAAAGGTCATAGGTACTTACTGACAATACCTTAACTGGGTATTCGAGACGGTGCTTCAAATCCTCAATTTCAGCTTCCTTCTGCTTCAAGCTTTCCATTAGAGCTATCACATGAGGATTTTCTTTTCCCGGATCGATCTCTTTCACTCTTAGCATTATGATTTCATTCTGCTTCTCCTCGAGTGCAGACTCCATGGCTTTCTGTTCGTCTTTTAGTGAGCCAATGGTAGACTGCTTCTCTAGAATCCTTCTGTCAAGCTCCATCTTTTGGGTTCTAAGGGAGTATATCTTGGCTTTCATCTCCTCGTTCTTCCTTTTCATTTCCTTGCAGTGACTTATCTCCTTCTGCGTGAGTGTGTACCCAAATAAAATATATAAGATGTCGGGTCGGTAAGATCACTTTTGTTCGGTAACGGGTAAAGAATTTGTGGATTTTCTCTGCATGCATGCTTCTATCTTTATGTATATAATTTGATGCAAAGTTTTCATTTTGCATCCGGCCTAAATTATCACCCAATTATTTTCAAATTGCACCCCAAAACCAATAATTCGGTATCCTAAACTACTATTTCATGTTCTAATTTGCAGCCCATGCACCATCCAATTGACCTTTTAAATATAAAGGAACTGAGTGAATTGTCTAAAATATCATCATTATGAGTTAAAATTATATCGCGCGCTACCCTTCATTTACAAAAAAAATTAAAATCAAAACAAAGTAATAAACCCACATAAATTATTGAGTCATTCTTTTAAGTATTACCAAGCATTCGTTTTCTTTTTCTTTTTTTTGTTTTTTTGTTTTTTTGTTTTTGAGTTCCTTGATTCTTTTATTATTATTATTATTATTATTTGTTTCCTGTGTATTAGATTTTAATTAGCGAGTATAGTATTAGAGCATTCTCATTGAATTGACCAAATGCAAATTCAAATTTTAGCTAATATCACATGATCAATTTGCATTTGCCTATTCCATTCAAATCCAATCTCCATATTAAATTATCTAGTTATTGTCTATATAATAATAAAATATTATTAATTTAATAATTTTTTTATTTAATTTATTTTTATCACATTTTGTAGTTCTACTAATTAAAGGTTAATAATAATTATATTCTAATTAAATTAATAATTAACATCCTTAATTATATTAACTAATTAATTTATTTTTATCACATTTAATATTTAATAATAATAAATCAAATCAAATTTCTTAATTACAAAAAACACCTACATATTTGGTGAGAGGAATGAGAAATGAATAGTGTTTGGCTAAGTTACTGTACACCCACATATTTGGTGAGTTACTGTAGTTAATGTTTAAATTTATATAGACATGCCTAATTTAATGTGGGGTGTTTTAAGTGTCTTGTTAGATAAATTTGGTTAAAGTTGAATTTTAGTACTGCACTTTTCTTTGTATGAAATTATTACTGTTGTTGCAATATAATATTTCCATCTTCCCAAGATCATTCATTCAAGAAAAGCAACAAAATTACCAGCATCATCTACCATCTATATATATATATATATATAATTACCGTATACGTACCGGTAACGCGTTACCGGTAAAAAAGCTAGCTGAAAGCGAGTTCGCAGACGGCGTTTACGGCCAAATGGTACAGATATATTAATATGTGATCGATTATGCATCGGTGTCTGAAGTTCCGAAAATATCGTTGTATCGATCCCAAGACATACATGCAGTTTAAGATGCCTAAAATTACGACCATATCCTAGCTACAACGTTTGGATTTACCAGTGTTTTTCCGTTTGATTTAGAAAGAATGCATGTTCTTCGTGTATATGTTTATATATATGGCATGCAAGGAGATGAACACGTCAAAGCAAATTGCATGTCATGAGAGAGAGAGAGGAATTTACCTGCAATAGCAGCTGAAGTGAAATGAGGTCGCGGTCTTTCTCTTTGACAAGAATGTTGAAGATCCGGCGCTCTCTGAGCTTGTGGAGGACCATGACCCCAAGCAATGCCGCACCGAATGCCAGCAGAAGCATTAACCCGTACGGCCTCCCTCTATGCCCACAACTACTCCCATTCCCCTTGTTTGATCCCCCCATTGCCATCTCTCTGATATCTCTCTTTCTTTTTCTCTCTCTCTCTCTAAAAATAAAGAACTGGGCTTCTTTTATCTTGGGAGGAAAAAGAAAAACAAACGGACGAAAGAAGTAAAGAAATGGATCTCGATCTCTCTCTCCTTCTTCTTCAAAGTGGTTGTTCATATCATGGCATATTATTTTTGGTTGCTTGTCATGTAAAAAGGGCCATGCAACTACTCTACTCTACTCTACTCTCTCTCTCTCTCTCTCTCTCACTGTGTTTAAACGTTAAAGAGCGGAGTTATCAAGGTTAGAGGAGGAAGCATGGGAACTGTGTCTCAGGCGCTGATTCTGGAAACCATTGGCGTTTTTATTTGTGCTTTTCCCATATGTTGACCAGTTCTTTTACTAGAGTGCCCTTTTGTTTTTATAAGGCTTTATTATTATTTGATCTTTCATCCAAGACATTCTTATTATTTTCTTTATTCTTTTCAAAAGAAAGCAAAACTCTGTAAAAATCTTTAAGCCCAATTAAGTAGTAGGTAGCTCATGTGTAAGTTAGGTATTTAATTAATATGGGTTTGCCGTTTTTCAAAGTCATGCATGCATTCAATACAAATCGGCTCAGCATGTAACATAAAGAGAAACTATTCATGACAGAAAGGAACTTGTATCCAACGATATCTCACATGCCATATCCACTACGTACGGAGAAGGGTTTTTTTTTTTTTTTTTTTCTCATGGGGAAGGAATACAGCATTAACTTGCTTTTGCCATTTGCAAGCTAGCTAGGGAACCTGAGGTCTCTCTACCTATTTGCTTGCTACTTCCGCCTATGAAGACTTCATATATGGTTATATCAAGTGGATTTAACTTCTTATTCAAAAACATATCAACGGGTCTTATAAGTCTTGGTGATGTGGCAGGGTGATATTTTTGTTCTGCTAGGGTTTCCTCGAGTGTGATTGCTGGGAGAGTTTGCAGCCATGGCCGCGCCGCCTCCGATAGGGACTGTTACAGGAGGGTTGAGGGGAGGTGCCGACGGTGGTTCACTTGTTGCAGGGGGTGGTTCGGGGGATGTCGGAAAAGGGGAAAATTTCCCAGGTGGAAAATCCTTTGCACAAGCTTTGCATAGGCCAATTCCATCTTCGAAATTCAAAATCCCTCTAAAGAAGCCGGAACTAATTAATGGGGAATTAGGCTTTGTTTTCTCGGATGTGGAGATGGAAAGAGCTGCTGAGGATCTGAAGTTTGCTTTGGTTTTAAAATTTCTTTCTTCAAGGTCGTTTATCGATGTCCTTTGAAGGCAAATTATCCAATCTTGGGATTTATCTGAAGTCCCAATGATAAGTTTTATGGATAATTTTCATGTGTTGTTGCATTTGGCAGACTAAAAGACTACATTCATGCTTGGGCAAGAGAAGGAAGAATGGTGGTAAGGTACCAGTTTCGTCTGTTTAACTGGTCCGTGAATTTTGACCTCAACAAGGAGCCATCGACAATGGATATATTTTCCAGTTTTGCCTTTACATTTATATAGATTAGACTGTTTACAGAGTTTTGCTACTAGATTTGGTAGATTTTTGGGCACGGATAATGCCACATTATATAGAACTAGAGTCACTGGTGCAGGATTATGCGTTAAAGTGGATTTGCAGAAGGACCCTGTTGAGGGTTTTCCAATGGTTGTAGGACAGAAGCAGAGTTAGCAAAAGGCCATATATGAGAAAAAGGTTTTTTAATAAATGTTGTAGACAAGGCCACACTGAAGTGGCATGCCGTGTTGGAGAGAAGACTTAAGCCTAAAAGGAAGGAAGGCTTGAGGAAGGAGGGAGATGGGAATGTATGGAAAGAAGTGTGTAGAAAAGAAAATGTGAGAGTTGTAGAGGAAGGTCCTATTGTGATGATTCAGGATCAGAGGGAGGAGGAGAAAAATAATGAAGTTGTGCATGCTCCTTTGAATGGGAATGAGAAAAATAAAGAAGTTGAGAATGAGGTTAGTAGTGCAGGTACCGCTAATATGGAAAAAGATAACTTGATAGATAAAAGTATTGCAGAGGAAGGCAAAATATTTCAAAATAATAATACGGGTAAGGGTGTAGATTGAAATGGGTGATTGTTCTAGGACTGCTCATGACAACAAAGTTGAAAATTCTAAGGAATGGGAGGAGGTTCTTGTGGAAGAAGTGGAGGATACAAAGGGTGAAGAGGAAGGTGTGGTGTGCAGGAACAATTTTGCTATGTTATCTGATGGGGATATTGATGTTGGTATTGATTTTCAAAAGGACTATTGCTCAGACCCAAGTATTGCGCTAGTGGGTGCATCAGAAGGAAGAAATAAGAAAGAAGTGCAAGTGAGGAAGTCTAAGAGGGCTAAGGCCCAGCCTCACAAATTGAACTTATGATTAATAAAGTTATGTCATGGAATGTTAGAGGGTTGGGCACGTCGAAGAGAAGATTAAAGCAAGTTGTGAAAGATAAAAAAATTTCGATTTTGGCTGTATTAGAACCTTTTCAAGATGTGGAGAAGTTAAGAAGGTGGGCGTTGTATTTGCAATTTCCTAATTTTTGTTCTAATGTAGAGGAAGGTGGGAAGATCTGGTTGTTTTGGAAAGATGATATTTAGGTTGATATTGTGGGAGCTTTGTGTCAATGTTTGACAATTTTATTAACAGAGGATAGGGGCTCTTCGCTTTTTACCTTTGTCGATGCTAAATGTTCTCATATTGAGAGAAGGGAGCTGTGGGAGCAACTTCAGGGGATTTCTAGTTTTGATGTGGCTTGGGTAGTAATGGGAGATTTTAATGTAATTTGGTCAGATGCGGAAAGGGTGGGAGGTAGACCTCGCATGGTCTTGTCTATGGCTGAATTCAATGGTTGTATTGATAGATGCAAATTGTTGGATCTCAGATTTGAAGGAAGAAAATTTTCTTGGTGTAATGACCATCAACGCTTATTGAAAAGTTGGGCGAAACTTGACCGAATGTTGACTAATAATTTATTTTCAGTAAAATACGGTGAAGCTAAGGTGTCTTTGTTGGATAGAAATACTTCAGATCATTCACCTATCCTCTTACAGCTGGTTGCGAGTATGGAGAGGTATGGCCCAGCGCCTTTTAGATTTCAGAACATGTGGACGTCGCATGTGGATTTTTTGAAAATGGTTGAAAGGTCTTGGAATGAACATATGGTGGCCGATTCAGGGTTATGTAAATTAGTGGGTAAACTGAAGAGATTGAAACAGAGGCTTAGGGTGTGGAATAAAGAGACATTTGGACGTGTTGGTGGCATTATCCTAGAGTTGGAGGAAAGGGTGGAAAAGTATGAGGCATTACTACAGAAAAAGTACTCGGAATCAGTTGAAGAAGAGTTTCTTGTTTCTAAAGCTAAATTGGAGATATGGTATAAAAGGGAAGAGACAAGGCTAGTGCAGCAAGCAAATAAAAAGATGGTTAACTGATGGTGACCATCTTTTTTTTTTGCTTCGCATGGTGATACCTGATGGTTAGCGTAGCAAGGCTAGCGCATGTGAATCCATGGTGCTACCATATGGGTCGGTGCTTGAAAGAATGGAAATGGTTCATGCTGGTGTTGTTAACTATTTTGAACAATTCCTAGGCCAGGATGATTCGGTGCAGAGGCCAAATTTGGATAGTATTATCCAACTGGTGATATCTAAGGACTCTATCAGACTGTTGAAGGAAGAACCGACTGAGGAGGAGGTATATGAAGCTTTGTCTTATATTTCAGTGGACAGCAGCCCGTGACCGGATGGTTTTGGGTCATCTTTCTATCTTACATGCTAGAAGATTGTAAAAAATGATGTAATGGAAGCAGTGAGGGAGTTCTTCAAAGGTGATATATTGCCTCGGTTTTTTTGTTCCTCTTATCTAGTTCTTATTCCAAAGGTAAAGGACCCTCAATATTTTGATAAATTTCATTTGATAAGCCTTTGCAACGTGATTTATAAAATATTCTCTAAACTCCTTGTTGGCAAGCTATCTTTGGTGATTGGTGATTTAATATCGCTAGAACAATGTGCTTTTGTGAAAGGGAGGAGTATCTTTGAAAATGTAATGCTTACTCAGGAGATGACTAAACTATTACATCGGCTGGTGAGAGGTGGTAACATTATGATAAAGATTGACTTGAGCAAAGCTTATGATCGAGTAAAGTGGTAAGTGGTAGATCAGATCTTTCATGCTTTTGGTTTTCCAGATTGCTTTTGCAAGTTGATTCCGAACTGCATTTCTACTCCATGGTTTTCTGTTATGATGCACTACAGGGGTTTCTTTAAATCAAAAAGGGGTTTGAGGTAGGGGGATCCGTTGTCTCCGTATATTTTCATCATCATGGAAGAAGTGCTTTCTAGATTGATTCAAAAGAAGATGACAGAGAAGCGTATTTTACGGTTTGCACATCCGAGTGGTGCTCCTATTATATCTCACTTATTGTATGTGGACAATGTTGTTATATTCGCTAATGCTTGTAAAACATATGTTCGAAATTTAATGTAGGTGCTCAAGGAGTATGAAAGCTGGATTGGTCAAAGGGTGAATAAAGATAAATCAGCTATTTTTTTCTCTAAGAAGTTGGGTGCTCAATGGAAGGGAGAATTGCTACATGAGATTGGTTTTGTTGAATGTAAATTTCCTTTTAATTATTTGGGAGTGCTGACAGTGGATCGTAAATTGAAGGGCTGTCATTTTGACCCTTTAATTCAAAAAATCAGTAAGAAACTTGAGGGCTAGAAAAGTAGACTGTTGTCTCAAGGAGGTCGACTAGTGCTGTTGAGACATGTTCTTTTGAGTATGACATTGCAGAGATTCTTTCAACAATTTTTTTTTTTGGATAAGCAATGCAAGAATTAAAAGATAGAATCAGACCTGATTGGAAACCCTAGCCAAAATAAAACCATTTCTTCCAAAAATGCCCCTGGATGAATAGTGTCGCGACTGCTACATTAACACTACAGTAACTTGGCTCTTGAAACCCTAGTTCCTAAAAAATAACTTTCCAAATAAGCCATTGATCATAATGCAAAGCCTTCCTAAAATCCTAGTTCATAATAAATAAGACATGTGGGTCAAGCATCCTCAAATCCACTTATTTTAAACTAATAAAATAAATTATTTAACCAAGTTGAAAGCCTCCAATAACAATAGACCCTATCTCTAGCTCATGTCTTCCATAGCTTGAATCAAGTGGATCAAAACTGGTTTTCCTTCTTTCAAGCCCATCTTGAGTGTTGGGCTCTTGCTAGCCTCATCCCAAGTGGATTGCACCAATCCTTGCATTGTTTCCTTGATCTTCTTGGCTCTTGATCTTGAGGCTCATCTAGAACTTGTAAATGATCTTTAAGACTAGGTCCACCTTGGTTCTCATCACCGAAGATGGTGCTTAAAAAGATACAAGGGATGTTTGCCTTTTTCTTTTGGGGAGTGCATTATGGGAAAGGAAAAATGAAATGGAAGGCTTGGAAGAAATTGTGTGTCCTTGTGGAAGAGGGGGTATAGGAGTAAGGGACATATTGGATGTGCAACGGTCTTTATTTATGAAGTTTGGTTGGCAATTATTAACCCATAATTCCTTATGGGCTAGATTTTTCATAACTAAATATGTGAAAGAACTTTGTGTGGCACATGGGTCGGACTCTTCTTTTTGGAAGAAAATTCTACTGTGTATGCCTGAGATTTTAAGTAAATCTAAGTGGAAGGTTAGAGAAGGAAACGTAAATTTGTGGTATGATAATTTTTTGGATCTGCGTCCTCTGTTTGCTGAAATTTCAGAAGGTGAACATTCTCATATCAGAATAAAAGATTTGGTTATTAATAATGTGTGGGATGTGGAAATTTTGCAAAGGCTTTTGGGTTTAAATAAAGCTAAAGAATTGATGGAAAGAGTTAGATATCTTAGAAGTTCCTCTAAAATACTTTTATGGCTCCCGGAAAAGAATGACTGCTTTACTACAAAATCGGCCCGGGATGCTATCAGATTTAGAGCACCAAAATTTGAATGGGCAAAATGGGTTTGGCACAAATGGTTACTGAAGAAAATTGGGATCTGTATGTGGAAAGCAGCTTTTAAGTGTTTAAGTGTTGATGATAAGGTGAGAAGGGTGGGGGTGTCTCTTGCTTCGGCATGTGATTCTTGTGATTCAAGAAAATCAGAAGATTTGGAGCATGTATTGATAAGGGAGAATTTGCTTCTGATATATGGAGGAAGGTGTCAATGGAGGTAGGAGTTCCATTCCTTAGTCACCAAAGCTGGAAAGAAAGGGTCCAGATCTGGTTTAATAAAGCTTCCCGATATTCTCAATTGGGAACATTGATGGGTTTGATCCCTTGTTTAGTAGTGTGGAGGTTGTGGAAAAGGAGATGTGTGGCCAAAATAGAGGGAAAATTGGAAGGTAGTGTAGATGTTTGGCTGTCCATTAAGCATTGGGTGGGAGTTTTGAGTAAGAACATAACTGAGATGAACTATTTAAATGAATTTGATATTCAGATATTAAATAATCTGGAAGTGTCGATTGCTAATAGAAGGAATCAAGCTATGCAGGTGGTGAGATGGCTAAAATCGAGACAAGGGCAGTTGAAGCTCAATTTGGATGGGAGCAGCTTTGGGAATTCGGGGCTGGCTGGTGGTGGTGGTATCCTTAGAAGCTATACAGGTTCTCTTATTCTTTGTTTTTCAAAATTTTTTGTTCTTGTTCTAATAATGAAGCTAAATTGCGAGTGGTACTGGAAGGTATAAATATTTGTAAACAATTGGGCCTGGTATAGGTTGGTTTTCTTTTATTGTTTGTTTTGATGCATGGGGCTTTTTATTTTTTGATATTCTGTAAACCCCAAGTGTCTGTTTGTTACCACGGTATTCCTTTACCACAAGTGAGGGTTTATTAATAAAATTGGGACGGGGCTACTATGTAGGTGGCTACCGGCTCTTCTCTAAAAAATAAAAAAGTAGATTTAACTTCTTTCAAAATAGTAATGTTAGATACAGTTCAAAATGTGCAAGCTCATAACAAAATATAGCCAAGAGTAAAATGAGTGCAAGTGTAAAGTCCACTAAGATGAAAACCCACTATGATAGAAAGGAAGGGAGGGAGAGATGGTCTAACAATAGCAAGGCTTGATCGGGCATAAAGCTGGAGACAAGCAATAAAGTCAGGGCAACGGACTTAAAGAGAGAAGAATGACATTTGAGATCTAGACGACCATTGGAGAGGGGGAGAACTAGAGATCAACTTCAAGCCAAGGTTCCTAAGACGTGAGTGATTGTAGAGAGTTGAGTGAGATTTGAGAGTTTGTCTTCGACCATGCTTATAGTGGATTTTACTTAACATGTTCCAAGTGGTCACCTCAAGAAGGTAGATGTAAAGCCTAATATAGCTTATATAGAAACTAAGAAGAGCGTACAAGCCAGAGTTCATATTTTATAGGTTGTTCTTTGACGTGAGAAATTAGTTTTATGAATCACATCTAAATCAAAAATTGTTTCTAAAAGATCCTGACTTTCGTGCTTTGGTGGGTCTCCAAGATGCTTTCAATATGTCGAGATTTTACATGTGTGAGTCCAAAATGAGAGGTATATCAAAATGAGTAACTATAATCAAAAAGCATAAAATCAAAATCCAAAATGACAATACAATTGGACTAAGGCAAAGAGAGCAAACAAGAATAAGAGACAAAGCAAAATATAACAAGAAAAATCATCTATAAAAATCACATAAGGAGCTAGTAAGATTACAACAATGGATTCTTTGCAACACCTGACCGAAATTCCATAAGCCTTTTTTTTCCTCAGCAAGTGATAAACTTCATTAATAGAACAGTACTAATTACATACAAAAGTCTAATTTACAGGTGGATCCTTTCCACTATAAAAATTAAGTATACATTGTGGGACTTTAATTAAGGGGACGTTTTTGAACAAGTTGTTCGAAGCTACCCATTGCGCAAGAGAATGCATGAATTGGTTCTGAGATATGTATTTTAACTGTCTCCCATCTTTCATAGCTTTGAAGTAGTATTCTCGTATCTTTGATTGTTCCATCTATTTTCAAAACTGCAATTTGTTAGGGTTGCACTATTGCTGTAATGACTACTTGAGAATCCCCTTCAATGACAATATTCCTAAATTGTTTTAGAGAAGCTTCCTGTATACCTATAAATGCTGACATAGCTTCCCTTTGATTCAGGTTGCTAGTAATCATGAACTTTGTAATCACTAACTCTATAGAACCATCATGGACTCGATTGATTGCTGTTGCAGTACTACCCAATACTCTCACTGCTACATCAAAAGAGATTGAGAGATAGTCTGGGGGAGGGGGGACCAAGTAGGGGTGCTATTTAAAATTCTCCATTCCCAAGCATTACATTGATCTCTATAGGATTTGATGACTTTAGAGACAAACTGATCAATGTTGATATTGAGGGACTCGTGAATGATTTGGTTTCAATAATACTAGATATTATCCATTACTATCATAACAAACAATTGGAAGTGATAAAGATCCTTGGCCATGATGTTCTATTAGCAGGGTTGAGAATTAATAGAATCAGTTGTTAATATCTTGACCTGCTAAGAAAGATATATCCAATGACCAGGGTGATAGTCTCCACAAGATTCGAGAGTAAGGACAGTTTAAGAAAAGATGTGAAGTAGTTTCCTCTTCCATTTGACAGATGGGGTAGAGAACTTAATCCTCATTAAGAGGAATATAACTTTTTAGGAGGGACCTAATGGGCAGAATATTGTTGAGTAACTTCCAGAGGAACAATTTAAGATGATCCTACATTTTTAATGACCAAAGTTTTTTCCAAATAAGAGAAGGATGAGTAGATCTTTGTGCATTACACTGTGCTGGGATTGCTGCATAAGTAGATTTGACCGAAATATTTTCAGATTAATGGTGAGACTATTTAATATGATCCCCACTATTGTGGAATTGAATTTGTATTAAATGGATTTTTTCAATTTCATTAGCAATGACCTGAGAGAATAAAGTTTGAATGAGAAGTGTGTTCCATCTTCTCGATTCTTCAAGAGTTAATTCAAAACCTCTCAGTTGGGGATCTTGGATGGTGGATGAAGAGAAAGGTATTGGGATAGCGGGAGTCAATGTGGGTATCCAGGGATCCATCCATACTTTGGTATCAATGCCATTGTTGATCTGACAACAAAATCTAGAAGCAATTAAGCTTTTTTGTTTTAACAATCCTTTCCAAAATCTAGGGTCAAATTGTTTGACAGAGACTTCTAACCAAGAAGAATTTTTCAAGTATTTATCAGATAGTATGCTTTTCCAAACACTTATGCCTTATTTGAGGAGATGTCATCCTAATTTACTCAACAGAGCTCTATTAAAGAGACAAATTGTCATAAGCCCAAGACCTCCCATGGATTTTAGTTTGCAGATTGAGCCCAAGATTTTGGGGTGAAGTTGTGTGTCTTATTAGGATCAAACCCCCACCAAAATTTCATGATGACTTTATCAATGTTCCTAGAAATGTTCTTAGGGATCCAAATGCTAGACATTATGTAAGAGGGGATGGAACTTGCTACTGATCTAATAAGGGTTGTTCTACTTGCTTGAGAAAGGAACTTGGGCTTCCATTTGGATAATTTAGCTTGAATTCTTTCCACTATTGCTTTAAAGAGGATGCTAATATGGGCATCAAAACCAAGGGGAAGACCTAGATACTTGACTCTAGTGGTAAGGATTTTGAATTTTAAAATCTCTTTAACATCTCTAATTAACTCTTGCCAAATTGGATGGAGGGTTTACCCACATTAATATTTTGACAAGCAATACTCATCGAGGCAACTAAGAAAGGATTGAGCATTTTGAATAGAAGTTGATCCAAAAAGGATTAGGTCATCAGCAAATAAGAGGTGGGTGAGGAAATGACCATTTTTGCTTATGCTAATGCCTTTAATATTTTCAATGTGCTCTTCCCTATAGATTAATCTAGAAAAAACTTCCTACCAATTATGAACAATAAAGGAGATAGTGGATCTCCTGGTCTTAGACCTCTTGAGGGGTTAAAATGACCACAACGCTTCTCATTGATTATTACAAAGTAAGAAACAGTGGATATACACTCCTTTATCCAGTTTATCCAAGTTTGGTGAAAGCCTAAGCATGCCAAGACAGTAAGCAAGAAGTTTCATTCCATAAAATCAAAGACTTTTTTCATATCAATTTTGATAGCCATCAAAACCTTTTTTCCCTTTTTCCTTTTTTAAAATGTGAAAAATTTCCTAGGCAACAAGTGTTTTATTGGATGGCCTTACCAGGAATAAAGGTTGTTTGCTTTGCAATAATTTTATAGCACACATTGGACAGACTGATGGGCATGTATTGATGAACTGTGTTTGAAGACTCTGTTTTTTAAATTAGTACAATGTGAGTACGATTTAACTCCTTCAAGTGGTGTCCATGGATGAAAAAAAAATATGTGATAGCAATAAGATCTGTCTTGACAATTTCCCAATAATGCTTATATAAGAAACCAGTAAAACCATCAAGACCAGTGGATTTGGAATAAATGGATTTTTCGAATGGTTAAAAGAATTTCTTTATCACTGGGAATGTTACAGAGAAGCTCATTATCCAGATTAGTAAGCTTGTTGGGGAAAATATTATCCATGTCTTCTGGGAATGTAAGTCTAGAGGATTGGTAGATGTTCTGAAAATGATCAAGAAACATATTCTGAATTCTGGAGGGTTCATTGACCCACTGATTAGAGTGATCTTTTAGACAAGATATGTCATTTCTCCTTATCATGGTAGAGGACTTGTGCAAGAATCTAGTATTCAAGTCAGTAGTGGTGAGCTATTGCAATCTAGATTTTTGGCGCCAGAGGATCTCATCTCTCCTACTTTTTTCTTCCATAATGCAGAAATTATTAATAGAATCTTGAGTTTGAAGCTGGGATAAATGGTTGTTCATGTTCCTTACCCAAGTTTGTATATGACCAAAGCAATCTTTGTTCCAAATTTTTAGGGCCTTTTTAGCAGCTTTCAATTTTTGAGATAAAACATAGGCAAGAGAACCATTTATAATTCTATCCCATGCCCTTTTTTTTTTTTTACAAAAATTAGGCTAGTGGGGTCTCTAGCCTAGAATTCTTCGAATTTAAATGAACTTGTAGAATTACCAGTGTCTAAGGTGTTCAAGAGGAAAGGGGCATGGTCAAATGAGTGAATGGGTAAGTGATAGATTTTGGCATCAGGGAATAAAAGGGTCCATTGAGAGGTTGCAATAACTCTATCTAACCTCTAGCGAATATTTCCTAGCCCATGCCTTTTATTAATCCAAGTGAATTTTGGTCCTAAGTATCCTAGGTTTACTAATCCATTCTGATCCATAAAAAGTTAGAGTCCACTGGGATAAGAGGAAGAAGCAAATGGTCTACCCCTTATTTTTTTAGACTAGTTTAGAATTGTGTTGAAATCACCTAATCCAAGCATAGCTCCAAAATAGGTCATTGTAATTGCATTTAAAAGATTCCAAAAGTGATTCTTTTGACTCAATTGGGCTGGACAATACCCAAATGAATAACCAAGGCATATGAACAGGGTCCTAGTACACCATAAACTCCATAACATTACTAAATATGTTTACAGGTTCAACATCCATGTTAGGACACCACAAAACCAACAAACTCCCCCCTAAATTTCCTCTATGAGGGAACATGCATATACAAAGAGAAACCTAAGCTATTCACAACACCTTGAGTTTTTACATCAGACAAAAGTGTTTCTGCTAAGAAAACAATATAAGGCTGGTGAGACCTGATTTGAGCCCCTAAGCTACGCTTTGTAAAGAATCGGGCTAGACCTTTGCAGTTTCAATACAGCAACCTCATTCTTGAGTTGGTGGCATGTTATCCCTTGCCGCATTGGCTGCTTCAACCAAACAGACTACATTCTGAGGAGAGTTATGAGAATTGTTACCATCGTGGGATGATGCTTCTTGTTTCTTGGAGGGTCTTGTGTAAGACACAAATTGACTGCTCTTTCTCTGGATTTCTACTCGGTCTTTCTTCTTTTTTCCGCTGGATTTAAGGAACTTTGCAAACGTTTGGTTTTCATCAGACTCGACTTCTTCATTGTTTAGATGTTCTTGGATACCTTGATTTATTGTGAATGTTTGGTATTTCAGAACTCTTTTCTTCAGTGGAACTTCCTCCTCCGAGTAGGTTATTTCTCTCTTTCTAGGGTTGGGGGGATTTTCTGGGATTTTGGGGGGATGGGTTTCGGGGGATAGAAGGTGTTGAGTTAAGGTGGGATTGTGAGTCTCGAAAGATTCAGTTGATGTTGGGGTCTTGGGTGTGAAATTGTTGGTTGGTCTTGTCAAAGAGATTGGTTGGACGGGAATATGGGTGGACTAGGCATATTTGCAGAGATAGATTTGTTACTAAGGATGCTTATTTTGCTGGGGTTATACAAAGGGCCAGACTCTTGGATTGAGCTCAGTTCTTGACATATTATTGAGCCTGAGAGACTTTCAAACTGGGTTATGATTTGCTTGTAAATCGATGGGCCAGAAATGAAAGCGTTGGAACCAACATGGGCTTTTTTCAAAAATTTTGGCAGAGACAGGATTTGATTGTGTTAAGCTTGGATTTAATGAGAAAAACACTTGGTGTGATAGATTGGTAACCGAGGGATGGGTTTGTTTAATAGGATGGGCGTTTGGAGGCTATTCAGAGAAAAAAGGGCTTGACTGCTGTCATTAAAATGGACTACTAACTTTTTGTTGGCCCACTGTTCATTGCCATGTATTGGGTCCTATTCATGAAGGGAACCAGTTAGGATGGAAGCTTGACTACCAATACTTGAATTCCACTGGGTAGCACATGAAACCCCTGTGAAAATTTGAAGAGATTTGCTCCAGTTTTCTTGACAGATGGGTTGCTTCGAGTTCTCCGTGTGCACTTTCTCTTTTCCTTCACTTGTTGATTGTTTGTCCAGATTTTTCGTTGAAGTTCCTTTATGCAAACTAGGGTTTAAGCTATATGTGGAGGGGGATTATGTATGTGCATGGTACTTGGAAGATATTAGTAGGTTGAATCTAATAATCTTTCGTATTTAATAAGAGTTTTTTTCACTTCCCTATTTGGCCAAGTTAGGTTGAATCCATCTGGTAAAGGTTGTTCAATGTTAATCTCCATTTTCATCTTTAAGTAATGCCTTAGTGCAACTCCAAATATAGAGGCTTTATCCACTTCAATAAGGTTTCCCAGCACTTGCCTAATTTTTTTTGCATTCAGATTCATGAGCCTTACTAGTGGAAAGCCATAGATTTGAACCCAAAACGCAGAGTATTTGAGTTCCACCTCATGCACACTACCTGGGGGCCAATTGCTAAGTACCATATGGAACCCTTTGAAGTTCTATGGTCGGTTGATCAGCACTCTTTCTTTGTCTTGCTGAGTCAGGAACATGAATAGGAACACATTGACATCAACATCTTCAATCATGGGACCAAGCACAAAGCTCCAAATTGCCTTAATAGTTGCATGAATTTTTTTTTGTTTGAAGGTTTTGAAGATACCAACTTTCCAACCAGTGTTAGGTTGGAGAATTGTGTTCCTGGACCTGTTTCCGGTTCGAGACTAAGCTCGCTCCATGACAATGTTGTTGCTTGTCTTATAAGTTTTTCAATGTCAATTTGATTTGAAGACATACCCGGGAATGGTTGGTGGGTTGAGGATAAAGAGTGAGTTATGGAGTGGTTGGTGGATTGAGGATAAGGGATGAGTCATGGAGAGGTTTGTGGGTTGGGATAAAGGGAGAGTTGCAGGTTTTGAGGATGAGGCTTACTGAGAGGGAAAATAACTCACTCAAGAGGTGGAGAGAAACTCATCTTGAGAGAGAGAGACTGACTATGATTTTTGTTTCCACATGAGATTCCATAAGCCTACTTAGAGAAAAGGATGTCCAAGAAGTCGACCAAGTCCTCTATCTATCAGGTCGTCAACATTGATTCTAATGTCAAAACTTCAATTTTGTCAAATTATCTGGCCTAAATCTCTAATGGTGGAACTTGAAGACTAGATTACTTGGCAGCAAATTGGAGAATATAGTTTTTGCAAATAATTTAATTGTCTATATTAAAAGGAAAATTGTCAATATTATTAGATTCAATGCTTGCTAATAATTTGTTTCTTTCAAAAAGCATAAGCTACAATTTTTTTAGGCAATGTGTTATTTATTTATTTATTTTTCTTTTATTACGAGTATCTACAAGTTGTCTTAATTATATGTACATACTTGTGAATTTTTTCAAGGATATATTTTTTAATACATGTATTAAAAGTCTTTTATCTATATTTTGGGCGCTTTTGTTTAGCATTTTTTTATATAGTAAATAAGAAGTATAGAAGAACGTTATCTCCTTATATATATATATATATATATGTATATATTTCCTTGGCTCCGCTTAGCTCCAAAACATAAATGATTGGCCTGCACTTGACATCATCCATGACCTGGTTATTAGAAGATAAAGCTTATGAAAAGTAGGTGAAAATGCCTGTAAGAATAATTGTTAGTTGAAGAAAGCTCAAGAGCTCAAAATCATTAAAAAAAAAAAAAGCCATCTTCTCGAGGAGACATTGAGCTCTATGCAGTTTACTTTGAAAGCATAAGTGTTGTTTACATCGATTACATGATAACATAAATAAATTAGAAAACTAAACTAGTCGTTTTCTAATTATTAGATTGCATTATAATTATTAACAGGCGTTTTAAAATTCAAAATCTAAAAACCAGACATAATGATGTAAGTTTATTAACAACAATAACAAGTCATGGGTTCTTTGATGACCACGATGATATGATGTTTTGTAGTAGTTATCACTAACTGCCAATCATTCTGCTGTGTTCACAAACCCCGCCAGACAATTATTTCAAATTCCAAATTAGCTCCATTTATACTTAATTATTTATGCATGCAGTATGATATAAATAATAATAGCCAATATTATTCTTTAATTTCATTAATCTTATATATATATATTTCTTTAAAAATAAATACATGAAAATTAAATAAAGTTTGCTTTAGATCTGGAGGATACAAACTATAAAGTATTAATTAATGGAAAATTCTATCGTGTTGACTAACAATTTCTGCAATACAAAAGGTGCAGATGAGATGGAAGGAGAAGCGCGCTCCGTGATGCTGAAGAGTTGCACCACGTGATCCACAAGTGTCCCTCCCCCCTCCCTATTCATTAATTATTTGAGCATTTACACGTCAATCTGTAGGCCACGACATTTCTTTGTACGGGTGCCGTGGAATCACATATACAGAAATATTATCTCCAAATGGCTTTTTAATGCCATCTCTATTCTCTACATCTACCCTCTTCAGTTCTCGTGAGAGGATTAAACAAAAAAAAAAAAAAAAAGTAGGAGCAGCAACAAGGCCAAGGGGGGATCAAGCAGAGCAGAGGAAAGGAATGGATTTCGGCCCAAGTTTTAAGGTAATTAGGGGCTCATCTTCTTTTTCTTCTTCTTCTTCTTTGGCTGCAATATCACTGTCATGGTCATTCCGTCTTCACATAAGCATGCCTAGTTTCTAATTATTCTGGTAATTATTTTCGTTGAAATATGATGATAATGAATCTGAGAAGTGATGTGATCATGATTGTAAAGAAAACGCCAACCCAGTAGTTTTTATTGCGAGATTTTTCTTCCTGCAGTACTCAATCGGCCTTAAAAATGATCAGGTTTAAGGAATGAAAGTTGAGTTGCTAAAATTGAAATCAATGGATGTAATTCTTTCTTATTGCTTGCTTGCTACCTCTAGTTCTTTACATCTGATCAGCTGGTTACTGAACATTTTGGAAGCTATAATCGAGGAAAGGCAAGAGAAAAGAGACAACTATCCCAAAAAAAATAAAAATAAAACAGCTCTGATAATAACAATGACATTGACGGGAACGATCACAGCCGTAACCTTCACCAAAGACTAGTGGCTGTGGAAGCAACATGTGAACGTGTGTGTTCAGCTTGGCTTTGAAAACCAAATGATTTTATGCGCTGAAGTTGAGAAAATGAAATGGATAGGCACTAAAAATGGGAGAAACGATCAAGAGAGTTTAGTGTTTGGATCGACTCACACCACATACAACGTGGGCCTTTGAAGTGGGGCTTATTATCCATCATGTCAAAGAAAGCAAAATGTGGGGAAATTTTACGTATATTTTTCATATAAGGAACAGGAGAGTGAAATAATTAATTCCTCAGTGTCTTTTTTTTTTTTTTTTGGAATAATCACAACCCAATAAAATCGTAGTGACAAAAGTTATATGCTTTGCATTTTGTTATTCTCTAACTTCTAAATTATTCCCTATTCGTGAAACAAAGGACAAGAAGAAAACCATAGACCAATCCTCGCTACTATGCTGCAAGCTGTTTATCTCGGAATCACGAAACCATGCTGCCCTTGATGCCATCGAGCGAGCTGGTAGGCTTGACCCAGAAACTGTCATAGTGAACAAATTCCCTGATCGAGCTTATAATAGGGTCAGGTACACCCTGGTTTCATATGTGATGCATGACATCACTGGGAGTGCCATCTACAGCCCATTGCAGCAAACTATCCTAGCCATGGCCGAGGCTGCTTTTGGAGCCATTGACCTTGAGACCCATTCCGGGGCTCACCCTCGCCTCGGTGTCGTGGATGACATCCTTCTCCATCCATTGGCCAGGGCATCAATGGATGAAGCAGCTTGGCTTGCTAGGGCAGTGGCAGTAGACATTGGCAATAGATTCCAAGGTTGGTCCAATCTTTTGTATGTAGTTTGAGATTCAATAGTAACATGATTTGCTGCTGGAATCTTATCTTTTAACTTCCTTTTCATGTTCTTGATATATGGCAGTCCCGGTATATTTGTACGCTGCAGCACACCCGACAGGCAAGGCTCTGGACACCATCAGACGAGAGCTTGGATTTTACCGGCCCAACTTCATGGGAAACCAGTGGGCAGGATGGACCACGCCCGAAATGCTTTCAGAGAAACCTGATGAAGGTCCAACCATGGTTTCTCAAGCAAGAGGCATCACAATGATTGGGGCACGCCCGTGGGTGGCATTGTACAACATACCCATCATGTCCACAGATGTTTCGGCTGCTCGAAGGATCGCTCGCATGGTGAGTGCTCGAGGAGGCGGCCTCCCAACGGTGCAAACACTGGGCTTGGTTCATGGTGAGGACTCAACCGAGATAGCTTGCATGCTCTTAGAGCCGAATCAAATTGGGGCCGACCGGGTCCAGAACCAGGTTGAGATGTTAGCAGCTGAAGAAGGATTAGATGTTGAGAAGGGATATTTTACTGATTCTTCACCGGAGATGATTGTTGACAAATACATGAATTTAATCTCTGCTGAAAGAGACTAATAATAGACCGTTGATCTACTGGTCACATCTAAGAGTCTTTTAGTTTTTACAAAAGAAAAATTCTAATCATCATCCCTACACATCGCATATAATTTTTTAATTTTTAATTTTTTCTCTTATCAAATGTGTGGTGTATAGATGATAAAAAAATTCAATTAATCTAAGAAGAATAAAACCAAACCAAATTTTAAAAAAAATTAAAATAAGTATAATGCGTAACGTGTGAAAATGATGAATAGCAAAACCCAAAATGTCAATCGCATCATAAGTGAAAGATATCGGCTTCAGGAATATACTAGTCGGCTACCAAAAATGGCAAGCATGGATATAGTTCGATCGTTAGAACTTTGTAGCCATGCACGAGTCTTTGCCTGTAAAGTGGATCGTGTATAACTTAAATGTTCAACTAAAATAATAAGGAAACAAAATTCTACCACTTTACATCAGTCGTATACCCTGAATACACCAATTTACACTTGGGAGTTACCCGACTCTTTTTCTTTTTCT
Source organism: Pterocarya stenoptera (assembly GCA_003123785.1). NCBI lineage: Eukaryota > Viridiplantae > Streptophyta > Magnoliopsida > Fagales > Juglandaceae > Pterocarya > Pterocarya stenoptera. Next base: position 75,585 of record QEOT01123643.1, read on the forward strand.
TTTTCTTTTTCTTTTTTATATATATGGGTTTTTTTATATATATGGGGAGGGGGATTCTATCCTTGGTTCTCTTAAAGAGAAACCAATGTCTTGCCAATTGATCCAAAAGATCATGACGGGAGTTACCCGACTCCTACCATTGTCATGAACACTGCTTCTTCCGAGAATCTTTGGACAACAGAACATCAAGCAGCTCCTTTAACCTCTCAGCACCAGGACCTGGTCTAAACACTGTACCATTCCCACGCAATGAGCATGGATCGGCTCCATCATCTTTGCTCCCAATACACCATGCCCCGGGCGCGAAACCGGTTGTTCGACCTAGAAGCTCTTTATCAATCTTGTCTAGGACAGGATCATCCTTTGCAAATTTTCGCGCAAATGGCGCCTTGCTTTTGACCATTTTGTCAAAGTCCTTCATTGACAAAGAGATGGGATGCTGCTTTGGAGGGCTGTCCCAAGCAATGTAGTGGAGATCGTGGCTAATTGCAGTGTTGCGGAATTCTGGACTGTTGCACATAACAGTATGAAAATAACCTTCCGGAGAGGAGATGAAATTTGAGTAATACATAAGGATAGTTCGTGGGAAGTTATCCCATCCCCATATACAGTACTCGAGAAAGGATCGGGTTAGCATTACCCAAGCTGAACCTGCAAAATAGTTTTCGAAATAGGTTAATTTCACAGATCATCTCACTCAAATTTACCTTCAATTAAATAAACCAGATAACATGCCAAATTTTAATCAGCAAACAGCCAGATTTCGTACAACAAATATAGAGTGAAATCGATGAGCAGGGGAACCAACTAATTAGGAGATTGCCTCGTAGTAAACAGAGAAGAACGTCCTCCTATTATAACCAGCTCCCAAGCGCTGAGATCACAGCCATATGCCACGCAACTAATAGTACATATACTGCCCAATAAACAAATGCAATTTTCTCAAATTTTATAACTAAACTTGACAGGTTGATGTCTAGCACTTTATATCAAAGTTTTGAATATCATACCGGACGTCGTACCGGTCAAGACACTGGAACGAATATTTCAATACCGGTACCGTTTCGAGATAGTCGATATATGAATAAATTATATATATTTCAAAATAATAGTCTATATATGAATAAATTATATATAAATACATATATACATAAATTATAATAGCCTGGTCTGAATTAGGGGTCAAAATAAGCTTGTAATTTAAAAAAATGAAAAAAAAAAAGAAGAAAAAATTAAAAGCCGAAATACAGGCCGGTATTTGGGTTGGTACGAAATATATGTAATACCTGTACCAGTCCAATGGTCGGTATAGCATATAACGGCTGGTACGGTACGGTATTTTAAACAATGCTTTATATAATGTTCATTCTGAAGCTAAATCCCATGAAATAGCCAAAATGTGAAGAGGCACA